>JALGBA010004162.1:240000-485000 GCA_023970755.1 Azemiops feae
TGCAATGTTTTCTGGAAATCCATTCCTACTCCCTAAGCATTCGAAGGGTGTTCATCCCAAAGTGCATAGCCACAAGTCTATGGAGATTCTCAGTCATCCAGGTCATGATTGTCCCACAGGTGCTTTTTCAGGAGGCAACTGGACTTTCTTGTTTTTTCTTTGAAGATGTTTTGCTTCTCATCCCAGAAGCTTCTTCAGCTCTGACTGGATGGTGGGGAATGGAAGGATTTATACTCCTTGCAGACAGCTGGTCATTGGCATTCTTTTAATAAACAAGTATTCTTAGTCACTTTGCAAAATTCCTAATGGGAAGAACCCAAAGGTGTTTTTCCAGAGGCAACTGGACTTTTTTTTGTTTTTCCTTGAAGACGTTTCACTTCTCATCCAAGAAGCTTCTGCAGTTCTTCAGAACTTAACTGGGACAACCACGATCTGGATGACTGAGAATCTCCCTAGACCAGTGGTGGCGAACCTATGGCACAGGTGCCAGAGGCGGCACTCAGAGCCCTCTCTGTGGGCACGCGCGCCATTGCCCCAGTCCTAGGCCTTCAGCTGGGTTTTATAAAACCTTTTCGCTTTAGGCCTCCGCCGCCGTGTGCAAAAAAAAAAAAAAGGTTCAATCAGTCAATTTCAACTTCTCGCAGGAAAAAAAAAGATCTTGCAAAGTTAGAATTGATTGATTGAACTTTAGTCCCACCCAGTCTGCCGTTACCACCGCAGCCACGCCCACCCAATGGGCCACACCCACCTGGCACTCGACGATGAATAAGTGGGTTTTGGGTTGCAGTTTGGGCACTCAGTCTCTAAAAGGTTCGCCATCACTGCCCTAGACATTTAACTAATGAGAAGAAATCTTACAGGCATGTGATTTACAGGAGGTTCAAAATGGACTTTTCAGCCAATAATGAATTTTGCCGTTCAAGATCAGGGACTTGAAAAAAAAGAGAGGGAAACAGTGCTAAAGGGTGAAGTTTGAGGTTTGTTCCTACATAGATACAAATATGTAATTAAAATAATGATGGGGAACATGTCTACATCCTACTATTCAGAAAGTTGAGTTTGGGCCCGTGCTTATAAGAAGAAAGTGCACCTCAGACATGTTGTGTTATCAGCAATATCAGCTTTGCTTCCAAGGATCTGGCATGCTAATAAATTCTTTATCTGGAAAGTTTTATTTGGACTGCTGCCGCTTATTGGAAGTGAACTCAAAGCTACTTTTCTGGCTGATCTTTAGAAAACCTAAAGCCATTTCAATCTACCGGCTGTACCCATGTGTGGAATTATAGACTCCCCGTGACTGCATTATTTGAAAAAGACTCAATTATTTTTATTTATTCTGAGTGTTTAAGAAGAGATTTAAGCACCACCTTGTAAAATGCAGCACAGCAGCATCTAGAATATAATAGCAGCTTTTAAACATACCATCAGGAAAAATACTCAACCGTAGGCTTGACACAATTGTGTCATATTTTTTTTTTCTTTGTCTGTAAGACCTAAAAAACGAAATCTCTAAAAGCAACGGAGAACTCAGCTATCCTTTTTAAGTTAAAGGAAGTGGTCAAATGAACATGTTGCTAATGCACACCTAGAATGCACTGGAAGGGAAGTTTACATCCTGCAGAATAGATAAATGAGACAAAAAGTGCTTAATCGTACAATCTGAGAATTACCTGCGGAGCAGTTTTCACTTCTCAGGGAATTTAAAGAGATTTTGCAAAGGAACTTGGTCGCCAAATAGTAAATTCAACGCTAACATTTTGGAATTGGAACCCAATAGGCTAAGGGTGCCTGATCCGGGTTATAAAAACCCATATCATATATGATAGCCATCCTGAGGGGCTGTCATAGAGAAGAGGGGGTCAACCTATTCTCCAAAGCATCTGAGAGCAGGACAAGAAGCAACGGATGGAAACTAATCAGGGAGAGAAGCAACCTGGAACTAAGGAGAAATTTCCTGATAGTGAGAATAATTAACCAGTGGGATGACTTGCCTCCAGAAGTTGTGGGTGCTCCATCACTGAAGGTTTTCAAGAAGAGATTGGACAATCATGCTCAAATAGGTGGTTTGACCAGAAGTCCTCCAAAGGGATCTATGGGGTCCCTTCCAACCTTATTATTGACTTTTTGAGTGAGTCAGCTCTCACGACATGGCCAAAGTATGATAGTCTTTGCTTGGCAATCTTTGTTTCGAGTGATATTTTTTGATGAGGTTCAGTCTAGGACTTCTTTGTGATTTTTGCAGTCTGTGGGATGGGTAACAGTTGTCTATAATAGCACTGCAACTGAGCACAGGTGTCCAAACTCAGAGAATACACCGATCAACAACTATTATCAATGTGATAGTGAACCATACATGGCAAAGAGACTAAATCAACTCGTTAAGGTGTGCATAGTTTTCCCTCAATAAAGAGAATTTACAGATAATCCTCAACCTACCACAGTTCGCTTAGTGACCGCTCAAAGTTACGATGGCACTGAAAAAATGACAGTTTTTCACACTTAACATCCACTGCAGCATCCCCGTGGTCATGTGATCAGAATTCAGACACTCGGTAACGGGCTCATATTTACGGCGGTTGCAGTGTCCCGCGGGTCATGTGATCCCCTTTTGCGACTTTCTGACAAGCAAAGTCAGTGGGGAAAGCCAGATTCATTTAACAATCGTGTGACTAACTTAACAACTGCGGCAAGGAAATGGGGGCAAAGCTCGCTTAACAGCTGTTTCACTTAGCAATAGTAATTTGGATCTCAGTGGCGGCCGTAAATTGAGGACTACCTATATTTTGGCCAAGACTGAGAGGAACAGACGACCTGGTTCTCTAGATGTCCCGTCCCCTGAGCTCCAACTTTTCCATCAGACAATTGAAGTTGAAAGCAGCCATTCCAAAAAACAAAATGGCTTCAAGGTGTTCCGTTTCTCTTTCTGCCGAGCGTTCTGCTTTTAATCCAACTCCTACTTTGTATAAACATTTAATATTGTGGGAAGAATCCAGAGAAAGAAATATTTTGGGAAATATTAAAAAGGCAGAATATATTTCCCCAAAGGATCTTAAAGGCAGAAATCACCCCCCCCCCAAGTCCCTCTGCCCCAAACAGAAACCAGGTCTGCAGAAATGCAGATGTGATAATCTTGTCAGAAAGATTGGAGTCAGGAAGCTGGGATTAGAAAGACAAAGATCTCTAGAATCAACAATCCCCTCACACCCAAAAACCCAACAGTCATCAGCCCCAGCCCCAGGGAAGCAGGATATGACCTTTGGGATATAATAGGATTAACCCACCACCATCAGAATACCAGAAAGGCACACTCAGACTCAGGTCAAAGTTCATGCCACAGGAACAACTCCAAACAAAAGCCCAAGAAGGTATAAAACCCCACCACTCCCTACTACATGTGGTTGGTTTTTTCCAGAGCCATCTTTCTGTCCGGCTCTCCTCTTCAATAAACTGCAACCTTCTTTCTAAAGCAGTCTCCATTTTGTTTATTCCCGGCTTGGACTGGGCCCTGATGAAGATTTTTCTTTCAACAATATATTCATATCCGGCACACACACCCTGCCATCCTTTCTCTGCTAAGCAGATTTTCTTATGGAAATTAGAAACAGAACTCTTAATGTGGTTAAGGTTGCTGATAATGGTACTTCATAAGGAATGCCTTCCATAAGAGAATTAATAGGAGGGCTGATTTTTTAAACACATCTTTGTAGTCCACTATCTCTCTCAATCTCCCAGTCTCACTCCAGCCCACCCAAGTCCATCCAGTCCCAATGAACCCCATTGGTTTGTAAGAATAAATTTTTTGGGGAGGAAAGGAAGATAAAACCTGTTTAGAGCCAAAGGAAAAAATCTAAGTGAGGAATTCTTAATGTCTATCTGGCTGTAATTAAGTGCCCATACCCGTAAAATATTAATACATTCGTTGTCAGTATTCTGTGATAATTCCGCTTGTTCTGTGATTAAAGCAGCCTTCAGACATAATTATGGAACATTTGAAAACGTTTGATGTGTTTTACGAGATGAATCAAAGAAAATCTTGCGTTTTAAAGCCGGTTTGACTCCACCAGCTTAAGAGATTTATATGGGACAAATGTTAGCCTGGATTGGGGGGAAAATATTAATGCAATTTATTTATTTAAAACATTTGTATAGCTGCCCATCTTAAATCAAATTCTGGGCATGTCACAATCAAGAATAAAGCCATAAGTACAGAATAAACACTGTGCCTAGTCTTTAGACAAAAATTCAGCTCTAGCCCTTAGGTAAAGGAACACACAAAGTCTACCCTGGAGACAATTTGACAAAATTCAGCTTTATTTCTGAAATTCAGTAAACTCTAGGTCACTTTAGGATTTTTGTCTAGGTTTTAAATCAGAAAATGGAATTGCCCACCTAAATCACCAACGATCAACTTTACAAATAATCCCCAATTTACAATCACAATTGGGCCCAGAACTCCTATTGATAAGAATGCAGTTGTTCGGTGGGTCATCCAGTGATGGGATTCAAATACCTGAACAACCAGTTCTCTGCATGGACGCCACTTCTGGAAGTCCATTCTGAGCCTGGGCATCCGAGGCCTAGAACAGACTTCCGGAAGTGGCATCCACGCACTTCCGGCAGGCCGTTTTAGGTCTGGAAAGCCTCCTATAGGCCTCTAAGGCCTATAATGGACTTCTGGAAGTGGCATCCATGCACTTCCGGGGGCTGTTCTAGGCCTGGTAGGCCTCCTCCAGGCCTCCGAGGCCTAAAAGGACTTCCAGAAATGGTGTGCATTCAGCCGGTTCTCCAAACTCAACAAAAAATTAGCTACCAGTTCTCCTGAACCAGTGTGAACTGGCTGAATCCCACCACTGGGGGCATCCCAATTTTATGACCTTTTTGTTGCAGTCCTTAAGCGAATCTGGCTTCCCCCATTGGCTTTGCTTGCCGGAAGCCGGCAAGGAAGGTCACAAATGAAGATCACATGACCCCAGGATGCTGCAACAGTCATAAATACATCCCAGTTGCCAAGAAATTTTCTTCATGTGACAGTAGGGCTACATTGATTGTAAGTGTGAGGACCGGTCATAAATCACTTTATTCAGTAACTCTGAATGGTCCCTGAACAAATGGTTGTAAATCAAAGACTACCTGGATTCTGTTTTTATATTGCCCAACAACCAGGACAGTCTGGTGAGACCACAAAAGAGAGGTAAAGCCATAATACAGGTAGTCCTCCACTTACGCCCACAACTGAGCCCAAAAATTATGTTGCTAAGTGAGAAATTTTGTTAAGTGAGTTTTGCCCCATTTTACGACTTTTCTCACCACAGTTGTTTAGTGAATCACTGCAGTTGTTAAATTAGCAACATGGTTGTTAAGTAAATCTGGCTTCCCCATTGACTTTGCTTGTCAGACGGTCGCAAAAGGGGATCATGTGACCCCGGGACACTGCGACCGTCATAAATGTGAGTCAGTTGTCAAGCATCCGAATGTAAATCATGTGACTATGGGGATGCTGCAAAGGTGGTTAAGTGTGAAAAATGGTCATAAGTCACTTTTTTCAGTGCCGTCGTAACTTTGAACGGTCACTAAGTGAACTGTTGTAAGTTGAGGACTACCCGTATAGAATCGTGCTAAAACACAGTTCCCCAACCTTTCCGGGTTGGCAGCCTGGAGGGAAAGGGAGGAACATGGAAATGTGTATGTGTGCCTGTGCATGTGCAAATGGGCGCATACACGGCAGCAGTGCTACCATCCATGCGCATGCGCAAGCGGGCCACACTCACCTGCAGCGGTGCTGGCGGCAGCGTTGTTGCCTCTGCGCCCGTGGAAGTGGGCCAGTAGCGACCGCAAACGGGCCACTAGCGACCGGCATGTGCACAAACGGGCCGCTAGCCCCCGCATGACGCTGGCTGCGGCGCTAGCACTCCTGCGCATGTGCAAATGGGTCCGCTAGTGCAAGTGGGAGGGGTGCAATCATATGTGCGCGTACTTGCCAGCCATGCCCGCTGGCCAACAGGCCGTGCCCCGGTACCGAGTCGCAGACCATAGGTTGGAGACCCCTGTGCTAAAAGATCTAAAATGAATTTCAACAGTAATAGAATGATGTTTACGTCTAACAGTTTTATTCAACAGGTATTAAAGTCTAACCTTAAAAAAGCAAGACGGGAAGAAAATTGAATTGTTTGAGTTGTGGTGCCGGAGAAGACTCCTGCTGATTTACCATCAGGTACATAGAAGGCGAGGGCTGGGCAGCAGAAGCAAACGACTTAAAACCCAGCATCAACACACCCCAAGCAACATCTAAAAAGCCACATACAACAGGCACCATATAAATACCACACACCAAACAGCACACACTCTGCTAGAGAGACGTTCCGCAAAGGTGGGCTCCAGCACGTGTCCGAAAGGTCGGAAGACAAAACCTCTGGTCCCAGTGACTGACCCAGTTTGGACCTTCCAAGACTCCTACGTATTCGTTGGACAGTAAAGGTGACTAACAAGCAAGTACTGGAGCACATAACACCAGACATGTCACTAGAAGGCAAAGTCACAAAATTGCGTCTCACTTATTTTGGCCATTGCATGTGTGGGAATTCACTGGAGAAAGCCATTCTGTTGGGAAGAATCAGTGATAAAAGGAAACCAGGCCATCAAGGAACATGGTGGATAACAACAACAACAACAACAACAACAACCTGTGCCAACCATCAGCGCCAGCCAACTTGAATGTTCAGTTGACTGAGATTCATGTCTAATGAATAAAAGACAACAACAACAACAACAACAACAACAATAATGTTGGAAGGGACCTTGGAGGTCATCTAGTCCAACCCCCTGCTCAGGCAGGAAACCCTATTACCATTTCAGACAAATGGCTGTCCAGTCTCTTCTTAAAAACTTCCAGTATTGGAGCATTCACAGTTTCTGGAGGCAGGTTGTTCCACTGATTAATTGTTCTAACTGTCAGGAAGTTTCTCCTTAGTTCTAGGTTGCTTCTCTCTCTGGTTAGTTTCCATCCGTTGCTTCTTGTCTTGCCCTCAAGTGCTTTGGAGAATAACTTGACTCCCTCTTCTTTGGGGCAGCCCCTGAGATATTGGAAGACTGCTATCATGTCCCCCCTCGTCCTTCTCTTCATTAAACTAGACATACCCAATTCCAACAACCGTTCTTTATATGTTTGAGCCTCCAGCCCCCTAATCATCTTTGTTGCTCTTCTCTGCACTCTTTCTAGGATCTCAACATCTTTTTTACATCGTGGTGACCAAAACTGGATGCAGTATTCCAAGTGTGACACCATCAAAGTTGACATCAGCCAGAGCATGGAACAAGTCAAAGAAGTAGTTCAAGATCAGAAGATATGGAGAGACCCGGCTCATAAAATCGCCAAGACTCGGACACAACTGAATGGATAATATCCTCATCAAAATCTAATAATTAGTAGGATCTGGTTGGTCTTTAAAAAGCTAAGAAGGGGTGGACCCTAGGTGGTAGACCATTAGGAGACCCTAGCAATGGAGGCTAGATCAAGGAGAGGAAGAAACATCAGGAAGCGACAGAAAATGGCGAATCCCTTGTACTTTCCTGCTGAGAACGGAGCATTGATGAATCCATGTTATCGCCAGGAGTTAGCCTGAGATGCATCAGATGGCTGGCCTTGCAAAAAAACAACAACAAGGTCAGGTTTGATTGGCACTCGATGGGAGAGTATCGAGAAATCCCGGGGTTTTAAGTTAGGCTGAGAAGTTGAAAAACATTTCAGAAGCTCTTTGCTGTGTTTTCAGACTGTTCTTTCTTCACAGCAGGGTTGGTAGAAAAAGTGATATAAACACCAATTACTTTTCCTAACTTCACACCGGCAACTAGGAGACTACATTGAAAACCTCAAGAAAAAAGAAAAAAAACTTCGTAAGTTTGTCTCTGCAAAACAAATAAGATAAGGTTTGCTCATTATCTTCCAAGTAATGGCTGAATTATTTGCTTTTATGGATCCCTGCTACGGTGTTGTTTTGAAGAACGTACCCCAAATACAGTAATATGAGATGTGTGGGAAGAATAAACTCACCACCTGGAGGGAGCAGAGATTTC
The DNA here is from genome assembly GCA_023970755.1 of Azemiops feae. Taxonomy (NCBI): domain Eukaryota; kingdom Metazoa; phylum Chordata; class Lepidosauria; order Squamata; family Viperidae; genus Azemiops; species Azemiops feae. The sequence continues at coordinate 248,071 of JALGBA010004162.1, forward strand.
CCCCCCCCTTTCTGGTATCCTGAGTTTCGTTTCGGTGGTACCTAGGCAGGAGGTAACTCTCCTTAATTGGAGAGTTTGTTGAATAAAAAAGCTACCGAAAGCAAGCATGTGTGTGGAGATGTCAAAGAAAGAAAGCAAGCCAGGAAGACAGTAGAGATTTGAGAAAGAAAAGCCTCTAACCCAAATATTAGGGTTTCCTGGTTAAGTAATGAAGCATCTGCAAGCAAACAACCAAGCACAGAGAATTACAAATACTCTCTTTTATTTGGAGTAAAAACGGTTTTCACATGCAAATGGACCAAAATTGGTTGTGTGGAAAGAAAAATCTTCAGGTCCAGTCCAAGCCGGGAATAAATAAAATGGAGGCTGTTTGGAAAGAAGGTTCTGTTTATTGAGGAGCAGAACCACAACAGCATGTGGTTCTGGGAAAGCTGATGTCATGCCTCCGTCCGAGCCTGAATCCGAGGAGGACATGGAGTTGGAGCAGTACTCTGTTGAGGCCCAGGAGGGGGTGTCTGTGACTTCGGAGGACTGTGGGGAGGAGCAGGCTGAGGCAGGCCAGGGCCCTTCAGGTTTGGAACAGGGGAGGCAGAGTTCAGGCAAGGAGCAAGCCCCCCCACCTGATCCTAGAGCAAGGAGAGCAGAGAGGAGGAGAGAACAACGGAGGTAAGCTCAATTGCTCAGGAGGAGAGCATCCTGCCCCACTCCACAAGGCACACCTGGGGATTAAGATTTAAGGAGACGTTGTGAGGTGGGGCATTTGCCGGGAACAAACGTGGGATCTTGGGACAGTTGTGAATTGTGCTCTTGTCTTTGTTTAACCTGGACACCTTGAATATCGGACCGGCTGGTTTCCTGCTTTACGACCACAGACTGCATTCCTGAGTCTCTCCTTGCAGACTGCAGGCAAGCTGAGATTTAAAAGGACTCATTACGTTTCTGTTTTGTTTTCTTGTTATCTGTCTGGCCTTGAGGACATTGTATACTTCTCTGGCTGTATTGAAATTGCCTTTAGCCAGAGGCAGCTGAAGGGAACGTGTGTGTGTACTTTGGTTGAAGGCTTGCCAGCATATGTGGGAGCTTTTGGGGAACATTGGCAGTTATTAAAGGACTGTTTCTCTTGCCAGCCGACTGCTTTGCCTCTGTGTGGGGCCCTGGGTCGTCACAGCTGACAAAATGGAGTGGGGATAGGTGGGCTTTTATACCTCCTTTGGGTTTTGTATTTGAGGTTCTTCCTGTTCCTGTGTCATGAACTTTGACCTGAGCTTTTGAGCGTGTCCTTTTGGTATTCTGATGGTGGTGGGTTAATCCTATTATGTCCTAAAGGTCATGTCCTGCTTCTCTGGGGCTGTGGCTGATGGCTATGACGTATGTTGTGTTTTTGGGTGAGGGGTTGCTGGTTCTAATCCTATCACTCTGCTGTTGTTAGCTATCAAATTATGCTTGAAGGGATTTCGAAAGATCCTGTCTTGAATGGGCTTCTGCAGGTAGAATTTGCTCATGAATGGGGCCTCAGTCTTTCTGAATGGGATGATCAAATCTGCATTTCTACAGAGCTGGCCTGCTTAGTTTCTGCTTGGGGCTGTTAAAACTGGGCCTGCTTTTCTGCCTTTAAGATCCTTTGGGGAAATATAATATTCTGCCTTTTTAATATTCCCCAAAATATTTTTTTTTCTGGGGGGGGGGGGGAAACGGTGCTGCCTTCCTACAGTTGCAAGAGCTGAAGACATAGAAAGCATATTCACACTTTCTGTGGGAACTAGGGCAGTGGTGGCGAACCTATGGCACGGGTGCCAGAGGCGGCACTCAGAGCCCTCTCTGTGGGCACACGCGCCGTCGCCCCAGTCCTAGGCCTTCAGCTGGGTTTTATAAAACCTTTTCGCTTTAGGCCTCCGCCGCCGTGTGCAAAAAAAAAAAAGGTTCAATCAGTCAATTTCAACTTCTCGCGGAAAAAAAAAAGATCTTGCAACGTTGGAATTGATTGATTGAACTTTTTAGTCCCACCCAGTCTGCCGTTACCACCACAGCCACGCCCACTCAATGGGCCACGCCCACCCAATGGGCCACACCCACCCAATGGGCCACACCCACCCAGCACTCGATGATGCATAAGTGGGTTTGGGGTTGCAGTTTGGGCACTCGGTCTCTAAAAGGTTCTCCATCACCGAACTAGGGTGTCTGATTTAGAACAAGAAACATAACCCACAACCCATCAACCTTCCGAATAGCTTGCCTCCAGAAGTTGTGGGTGCTCCAACACGGGGAGTCTTTAAGAAGAGACCAGGCTCAAATTACCCTAATTTGGACACATGTGATGAAGACCCAGATCTCTGGAGAAGTCTCTGATGCTGGGAAAGGTGGAGGGAAAGAGAAGGAGAGGAGGACCAATTTCAAGGTGAAGAACTGCAAGGTCAAAGACAGTAAGGACGATCAACCAGTGGAACGGCTTGCCTTCAGAAGTTGTGGGTGCTCCAACACTGGGAGTCTTTAAGAAGAGACTGGACAGCTATTTGTCTGAAATGGTATAGGGCAGTGATGGCGAACCTTTTAGAGACCGAGTGCCCAAACTGCAACCCAAAACCCACTTATGCATCGTCGAGTGCTGGGTGGGTGTGGCCCATTGGGTGGGTGTGGCCCATTGGGTGGGCGTGGCCCATTGGCTGGGCATGGCCAATTGGCTGGGCGTGGCTGCGGTGGTAACGGCAGACTGGGTGGGACTAAAATGTTCAATCAATCAATTCCAACTTTGCAAGATCTTTTTTTTTTCCGCAAGAAGTTGAAATTGACTGATTGAACCTTTTTTTTTTTTGCACACGGCGGCGGAGGCCTAAAGTGAAAAGGTTTTATAAAACCCAGCTGAAGGCCTAGGACTGGGGCGACGGCGCGCGTGCCCACAGAGAGGGCTCTGCGTGCCGCCTCTGGCACCCGTGCCATAGGTCGCCACCACTGGTATAGGGTCTCCTGCATGAACAGTGGGTTGGACTAGAAGACCTCCAAGGTCCCTTCCAACTCTGATATTCTGTTAACCTAGCTGCCAGCTTTCTGTGAACTTACCCTTCCTCAATGCCGGCCTCTGCACTTGGACACTTCTGCCACTCAGCCAGGGGGACTTCTATCTTGATGTCTAGTTATCCTTCCCCCCGCCCCCCAGAAATCCCTCTGGATGAATCAAGTCTCTCAGATGGCCCAATCTTTTTTCTTTTTCTTGCTGAAAACCCTTTTGTGAAGAAGGCTCTCATTATCTTTTAGTTTATAGGTAGTTCTCAAGTAACTGCTACAACGGAGCCCAAAATTTACAATTGGAAGGGTAGAGGGTCTCCTGCTTGAGTAGGGGGCTGGACTAGAAGACCTCCAAGGTCCCTTCCAGCTCTAGCCTGATTCTGATTCTGAACCTGGAGATACAAAAAAGTCAAGGTGACCATCGTGACTAAACGATTGAAGCCCTGCCCCTTTTGGGTGTGTGTGTCTCTCACACACACTTTAAAAAGGGGTGGGGCTTTGATCATGCCCTCATGCCCACTGTGTTTACTTTTTTTTTAGTCTCCTGGTAGTCCTTGACTTATAGCAGTTTGTTTAGTGACTGTTTGAAGTTACACTGGCAGTGGAAAAAGTGACTTCTGGCCATGCTTCACACTTATGACCGTTGTAGCATCACCATGGTCACGTGATCAAAATTCAGATGCTTGGCAATTGACTCATAATTATGATGGTTGCAGTGTCCCGGGGGATCATGTGATCCCCTTTTGTGACCTGCTGACAAGCGAAGTCAAGGGGGAAGCCAGTGTTGTGATTCTTCGCCAGCCAGTGGATCCGGCAGCTGAGTCTGAGGAATCAGAGGAGGAGGAGGAGGGGCCTGAAGTGACATTAGAGTCAGAGGAAGGCTCTGAGGAGCTCCAAGACTTACAGTCGGACAAGGAGCCTGGCCCCTCTATTCGCGCTCAGGCTGAGACACAGCTGTTCTGGGAGCCTGAGTTGGACAGTGATGAACAGTTGGGACAAATCCCGGATGCACGAATGCGCAGGCAAGAGAAGCGAGTAGGACAGAGGAATGCAATGGAATGGCTCCAAAGGCAAAGGAGCAGGCATTAGGAAAGCCATGCATTGGCTGAATAATAAAAGGGAAGGTGTGGGAGGTGCTGGTTGCCGAAGGCAACCGTTTGTGTTGAGGATTGAGTTTCTGTGAACTGTGTTTGTTTGCCTTGGACATTGACTCAGGTCTGTGAATAATAAAAGGGGTTGGTTTTTTCCTGCTGTTCGTGCCTGTTTCTTGGAAGAGGGTTTTCTCCTTGTGAGCATAACAAGGACTCACGTGGGCTGGGACAGAACAGCCGGATTCACTTAACAACCATGTTACTAACTTAATAACGGCAGTGATTCACTTAACAACGGTGGCAAGAAAGATCCTAAAAGGGGGCCAAGCTTACTTAACAGCCGTCTCACTTAGCAAGAGAAACGTTGGGGTTTTTTTGTGGTCGTAAGTCGAGGGCTACTTTTATATACATCGACCTAGCACACATTCGAAATGTGTTGCTTTAGATTAAGTAAGTTGCAATAAGAAAGAGACTTACTTTTGCAATTGTTCCGGCAGGAAAACTGGGAATAAGACTTTAGCATCAAACCAAATTGACTTCCTGATATTTATAGACTTTCTGCTGTCTTCATTTTTGTTTCATCTGGAGATGATGGATTAACCAAGGGAACTTTTAATAACTGCTAAGGTCATAGGGAAAAAAAAGTCAATATTCCACCCACAGCTGCAGATATTAGCCAATGGGCACAAAATAGGTAAATATAAATACATGTAAAGCCTACTGTAATTGTGTTTGCTTCCTCTCAAGTCAAACAATAATAGTTTTATATGGCATTGATTTAATTGTTTGCTAAGTCCAAACAACCTCCCCCTGATGGCTAAAATTCTTTGGCTAGGGTTGCTGGGAAATTAATGAGAGATTCTTGCACTCATCCAGAAATCCCTTGTTTTGCTCTGCCATTTGACTAAGGGCATCTGTATTTCACCCCTTTTCAATCTTAACATTAACCACGATGGAAGCATTTTCTCCTTCTTGGGCAAGAGTTTCCCAGAGTTTTAGCTTTCCTAGCACAGGGAGTCCTTGACCAAATGCGCAGGTACAATATAGGTGTGGTACCTTGCTCAACAGTAGCAACTGTGAGAGGGATCTCGGAGTCCTAGTGGACAATCACTTCAATATGAGCCAGCTGTGTGCTGCAGCCGCCAAAAAAGCCAACACAGTGCTAGGCTGCATTAACAGAGGGATAGAATCAAGATCACGTGAAGCGTTAATACCACTTTACAATGCCTTGGTAAGGCCACACTTGGAACACTGCATCCAGTTTTGGTCACCATGATGTAAAAAAGATGTTGAGACTCTAGAAAGAGTGCAGAGAAGAGCAACAAAGATGATCAGGGGATTGGAGGCTAAAACATATAAGGAACGGTTGCTGGAATTGGGTATGTCTAGTTTAATGAAGAGAAGGACGAGGGGGGACATGATAGCAGTCTTCCAATATCTCAGGGGCTGCCACAAAGAAGAGGGAGTCAAGCTATTCTCCAAAGCACCTGAAGGCAGGACAAGAAGCAACGGATGGAAATTAATCAAGGAGAGAAGCAACCTAGAACTAAGTAGAAATTTCCTGACAGTGAGAATAATTAATCAGTGGAACAACCTGCCTCCAGAAGTTGTGAATGCTCCAACACTGGAAGTTTTTAAGAAGAGACTGGACAACCATTTGTCTGAAATGATATAGGGTTTCCTGCCTGAGAAGGGGGTTAGACTAGAAGACCTCCAAGGCCCCTTCCAACTCTATCATCATCACCACCACCATTATTATTATTATTATTATTATTATTATTATTATTATTATTATTATTATTATTATTATTATTATTATTATTATTATTATTATTATTATTATTATTATTATTATTATTATTATTATTATCTTTTATTCATTAAACATGAACCTCAGTCAACTGAACATTCAAATTGGCTGGCGCTGATGGTTGACACGGGTTGCTACCAGCATCCTAGGTATCAACCAGGTACCTCCTTAAAATGTAAGATGTTCCAAGTAGCGCAGTTTTTTGTAGCATTGCTGGAGTTATTGCAGGAAGCTGCAGTTTCTTGATGTGTTTTGCAAAGTTTTTGGACATAGTTCCCAGTGACCCAATGACAATGGGTACCACTGTTACACGTTTCATCCATAATCGCGCAGTTTCGATGGCCAGGTTGCGATATTTCGTAATTTTTTCCAGTTCTTTTTTTTTATATTATTATTATTATTATTATTATTATTATTATTATTATTATTATTATTATTATTATTATTATTATTATTATTATTATTATTATTATTATTATTATTATTATTATTATTATTATTATTATTATTATTATTATTATTATTATTATCAATAGTTCATTTAGTGACCCCCTTCCTGTGGTCCAAACAATGCAGAAGACAAGGATGCCCATATGTAGAAAGTATGATCTAAATGTGACGTTATTCTAGAATGTAGCAACGCTCTCTTTTTACAATTCAGCAATCATTTTTTGAGGACCCCTGGGAAGCTCTGTCACCATGACACCAATTCCTGCAGCTTTGCTATTTAAGGTACTTTTCAGAATCCAAAACACCAGAAAATCTGACTTGAAGCTTAATCAGGCCTCAAATTTGGGAAAAACAAAACAAAAACGTTTTCTTCCCATAGCTTATCATGGGAAGAGTGCAAAGGCTTGTAAGAAGGGTCCTTTTCATTGAAACAGGGTGAAACCAACGGGAAATAAATCATGAATGTACCAACATCATTCGTTGTGGAGACTTTGAACGTTGAATTCTTGAACAAAGGCGTTAGGCGAAAGAAGGACAGGGAATAAAAACATTTTTTGGGCCTCATGATTCCACTCTCATGTAGTTGGATGTAATATTGTGACTCTACAAAAGAGTGGACTTCACATCCTGACGTCATAATGCTCATTTTTCAATTATTATTTTGGTATCACCCTAGGGCAGGGGTGTCAAACTCAATTTCATTGAGGGCCGCATCAGCATTGCGGTTGTCCTTGGGGGGCCGGGTAGGTGTGGCCAGGATGGGTGTGGCCTACTGGGTGGGTGTGGCTGGAGTGGGTGTGGCCTACTGGGTGGGCATGGCCAGCTCTACATCGTTCGCGTCAAGGGTGACTGTGGGGGCCTGGGCAGGAGTGGGACAGATCTGAGGGTCTCTGGCAGAAGGGGGTGGGACCAGGGCAAGCGCTAAGGCATGGTCCACTGGAAGAACCTGCTGAAACCCCTCCCATGGAGCCCATCAAACCAGATATGTGAAGTAGGCGAGGGCCATTTGTTGACCACTTCCAGGCGATGGTGCATTTCTTCATTCCTCACAAAGGGTGACACCTCCCCAGCGCGTGCCCAGCGGGCGGGGCCAACGCAGCGGGGGCCGGTCCCTTGCTGTTTCCAGATGGCCTTGTGGAGCTAAGACTGAATGCGTTTTAGCATAGATGGCCACCACAAAATTGTACATTGGCTCCCGGGCGGCCTGGGCCGGGGCCAAGGCAGCGGGGGCCATTCCCTCACTGTTTCCAGGATGGCTTCGCGGGCCACATGAAACCATGTCGCGGGCCGCATCCGGCCCCCGGGCCTTGTGTTTGACATGTCTGCCCTAGGGAGTATTTTGGGTATTTTGACTAAAAAAAAAAAGATATTTCCAGTAAGGATATCCAAGCTAAATTTTAGTATACAGTTTGAGGATGTGTGCAAAGGATGGTTATAAATGAACGATGGTGTCCTTTCCAGAATTTAATAGAACTATTTTAGAAGAGTAGAAATAAAAACGGATTAATTCAGTGACCTTTTATATAAAGCAGTTGCTCTATACAATAAGCTAACTAATTCAGCTCAGACAAAACCTGAATACAGAATAGAATTCAGAATGACAGAGTTGGAAGGGACTTTGGAGGTCTTCTAGTCTAACCCCCCTGCTCAAGCAGGAGACCCTTTATCATTTCAGACAAATGGTTGTCCAATCTCTTCTTACAAACCTCCAGTGTTGGAGCACCCACAACTTCTGGAGGCAAACTGTTCCAAACTGATTAATTGTCCTCCCTGTCAGGAAATCTCTCTTTAGTTCTAGGTTGCTTCTCTCCTCGATTAGTTTCCATCTGTTGCTTCTTGTCCTGCCTTCAGGCGCTTTGGAGAATAGGTTGACCCTCTCTCTTCTGGAGGCAAGGCAGAATTCAACCACCCCAGAACAAAGAGAAGGAATGAAAAGTAAATGATGGGAAGAGGGGAGGAGAAGGCCTCCGTCAGTATATGAGGATGATCTGCTCTTGAAAGATGTGCAACTGTAATAAATACATCCCAAGCACAGAAATTTTGATTACGTGGGAATGCTGCACTATTGTAAATGTGAGGACTGGACATAAGTCAGCTTTTTCAGTGCCATTGTAATCTCAAACAATGGCTAAATAAAGGGTAGTAAGTCGAGGACTAAAAGTAGAGTTGAGCCCAAAATTTATGTTACTAATCAAAAGAGTTGCTAAGTGATTTTCCCCCGAATTTACGACCTTTCTTGCCACAGCTGTTAAGTGAATCATTGCAATTCTTAAATTAGTAACGAGTAGGCTGGCTTGGTCGCTCAACAGCGAGACACTGGTGAAGTGGGCACAGCAGCGCCTGCATTTTCTGTGTCGCATGAGAAAAGCACATCTTCCTTCCCCCTGTCCTTACCACTTTCTACAGGAGGACAATCGAGAGCATCCTGTCATACAGCATCACAGTCTGGTTTGGAAGCATCACTGCTTCAGACAGGAAGGCGGTGCAGAGAGTGGTGAGGATGGCCGAAAAGATCATTGGCAGTTCCCTCCCTCCCATCCAGGACATAGCACAGAAGCGTTGCTTGAGCAGGGTCCACAAGATAATCTGGGACACTACACATCCTCTTCATGACCTGTTTTCCCTGTTACCTTCTGGGAGGAGGGGGCTTCTTGGTATCCGAAGCAGAACATCCAGATTCAGTCACAGTTTTGTTCCATACAGTATTAACCTTGTGAACTTGCAAGCTTCCTCCTTCCGTTATATATTCAAGATGGACAGTGTTTAATATTTATTTGTTATATATATGTAGGGGTGTGGGTCGATACATATGTTGTATATAGTATGTTTAGGTGTTTGTCATGTATGTGTTTCACTTTGAGAGTGGGCAACTAAATTTCATTTTTGATGTGTGCCATTTTGCCCACAGTAAAAAAATGACAATAAAGGTTATCTTATCTTACAGTATCTTCTTGTCTTGTCTCGTCTCGTCTCGTCTCGTCTCGTCTCGTCTCGTCTCGTCTCGTCTCGTCTTATCTTAGCCCGGTTGTTAAGTACACCTGGCTTCCGCATTGATTTTGCTTGTCAGGTCACAAAAACGGGTCATGTGACCTGGGACACTGCAGCCATCATAAAGATGAATCATTTGCCAAGTGTCTGGATTTTAATCACATGACCACCCGGGATGCTGCAACGGTCGTATTAGCGGGGAAAATGGTCATAGGTCACTTTTTTCAGTGACATTGTAATTTCGAACAGTCACTAAACGAATGGTTGAAAGTCAAGGATTACTTGTACCTGTACTAACCTATGAGATGAATTTACATAAGAGCCATGGTGGCGCGGTGGTTAGATTGTGGTATTGCAGGCTGACTGCATTCCACTGCTAGGAGTTCGATCCTGACCGGCTCAAGGCTGACTCAGCCTTCCATCCTTCCGAGGTCGGTAAAATGAGGACTCAGATTATTGGGGGCAAGATGCTGACTCTGCAAACCGCTTAGAGACGGCTGTAAAGCACGATGAAGCGGTATATAAGTCTAAGTGCTATTGCTATTGCTATTTCAGACTGCACACATTTAAAAGTCCCCCTCAGAAAAGGACAGTGAAGTTACTTCCCCTCACCAAAGGAATCTTCCTGTATGTAGAACATTAGCACTCCAGGACAAAGATAGGTTAACTTGTTCTCCAGAAGTCCCAAAACATCTTTAAAATGAGCTTAGAGCAACCAATACACCTAACAGAGTAATTCAACTAAAAACAAAATACATTAGGGAATGGAATGGAATGGAATGGAATGGAATGGAATGGAATGGAATGGAATGGAATAGAATAGAATAGAATAGAATAGAATAGAATAGAATAGAATAGAATAGAATAGAATAGAATAGAATAGAGAATGGAAGGGAAGGGAAGGGAAGAGAAGAGAAGAGAGAAAGAAGAGGAGAAGAGAAGAGAGAAGAGAGAAGAGAGAAGAGAAGAGAAGAGAAGAGAAGAGAAGAGAAGAGAAGAGAAGAGAAGAGAAGAGAAGAGAAGAGAAGAGAAGAGAAGAGAAGGGAAGGGAAGCGATCAGAACAGAACAGAACAGAACAGAACAGAATAGAATAGAATAGAATTCTTTATTGGCCAAGTATGATTGGACACACAAGGAATTTGTCTCCACTGCATAAGCTCACAGTGTACACATAATTAGGGAACATATAATGCAATACTATAAATACACTTAGCCATTTAAGAAGTCAAGGCTGTAATTCTAAATTATACCCATACTTCTGCTTGAAACTGGGTTGATATAACACAATTTTGTAGCCAAAGTCCTCATTAACAAAGTAAATATATTTATACGTAATAATTTGGGAAACTTTTCCATCTATAAGTCATAACGATGCTCATCAGAGTTTACAAAAAGAATCAAGAAATGTTAAACTCTCCATTAATTGCTTTAAGTTGCACTTTGTTTAACATCATTAGAGCAAAACGTCAATTTTTCCCCCCATTCCATTTAGACAAGCCAGCTATCCACACGACTGTCCTGACAGCTTGCAAAATTTGATCCCTGACAGAAAATCTACGGGCTTCCCTTCCAACTATGTCTGAATAAGCAGGAAAATTTTGACTTTTTGCCATAGCTGTGCTAGGGTGAGCACAAAAAAAAAAATTAAAAACCAACAAACCGAACCAAATTGCTTATCGTCCCTGATGATGACCATTGGCATGGGTGGTTATCAAGTGGGATTCATGGACCTCTTTGAATTTATTATTAAACTTAGCAGCAAAATGGAACTTCCAGTTTTCCAAAGCAGGATAGCTTTGAAAGAAAAGCCTTTGGTCTTTTCTAAAACATCTGCCTAACTGCTACTTCGCAAGATTCTGGACTGAATAAAGTTATTCACTTTATCCTCTTTTATTTCATAGGTGACTAGAAAAATCTTGGCGGAAGGTTCAGCAGAGAAGAAAGCCATACCAGGCAGGAGAGCCATCATATTGCAATTTAGAGAATTAAGTTTTACAGCAGCGATGTCAACGCTGCTAACATTGGATGTTCTGCATTGAGAACAGATGGAAATGTAGCCATCTTTCTCCCTTTCGCTTTTAGAGTTAGATGATGCTGGGGGGGGGGGGAAGATGTGAATGAGAGTCCAGCTAGACATAACAACACTAAGCCTAGCGTGAGAATCAAGGTTATTGAGCCCAGAGCTGATAAAGAATTGGCGGGCTGAAGAGTTGGAGAGGAAACCCGTGCTTCAAGCTAATTGGGGAATGTGATTTATGACCGTTAATTGGAGGAGGGAATTGTGCTTTGATACTATGTGCCCAAGGGAGGGGAATTCAGTTTTTGGCTTCGATTATGTAGTGCTGATATTATGCTTCTCGAATAAAAGATCCTTTAAGGTAAACAATGCCTCGAAGTTCTTTTGAAGAGTTTCATCTGTTGGAACCATGACAAGTGATTTATTGACTGATTACAGGTAGTCCTCAACTTATGACCAAAATTTCTGTTGCTAAGCAAGGCAGTTCTTAAGTGAGCTTTTGCTCCATTTGGTGAGCTTTCTTGCCACAGCTGTTAGGACCGCAATGGAGCCCCCAATTTTTGTCGCTAAGTGAAACATTTGTTAAGTGAATTTTGCCCCGTTTTACAACATTTCTTGCCCTGGTTGTTAAAGTGAATCACTGCAGTTCTTAAGTCAGGAACACGGCTGCTAAGTGAATCTGGCTTCCCCCGTTGACTTTGCTTGTCAGAAGGTTGCAAAAGGGGATCACGTGACCCCGGGATGCTGCAACCGCCATAAGTACATGCCAGTTGCCAAAGGTCTGAATATGGAGATGCTGCAACTGTCTGACGTGTGTTAAAAAGGTAATCAGTCACTTTTTTTCAGGGCCACTGTAACTTTGAATGAACGGTTGTAAGTTGAAGACTACCTGTATGTTCCATCAAGGTGTTGACTCTTAGCAACCACATACATACATTTCCTCCATCATGATCTGTCCCTGACTTGGCCCTTCAATGGGGTTCGCATCACCATTGTGCATCAGAGTTCATCCACCCTGTTCTTGGACATCCTCTTCTTTCCTTTCCTTCCATCTTTCCCAGCTTTATATGAGGGCAATTCAGAAACAAACCTCCGTTTGGTTATCAGTGACAGACACTCGCAGATACAGAACTTTTATTATACACATTAGAAAACTACGACATTGCATTATTTTTGACATAATCGCCATTCAAATTGAGGCACTTGTCATAACGTCTTACAAGGTTTGAAGTTCCTTAGTAGTAGTCGCTTGGCGCCAAATCTGGGCTATTGGGTGTGTGTGTGTGTGTGTGTGTGTGATCAAAAACATCCTGGGCTGTATAAACAGAGGCATAGAATCAAGATCAAGTATTATTACCGTTTTATAAAACCCTAGTAAGGCCACACCTGGAATACTGCAGCCAATTTTGGTCACCATATCACAAAAAAGATGTTGAGAGTTTGGAAAAAATTCAGAGAAGAGCAACAAAGATGATCAAAGGCCTGGAGACTAAAACATATGAAGAACGGCTGCAGGACTTGGGTTTGGCTTGTCTAAAGAAAAGAAGAAACAGGGGAGACATGATAGCAGTGTTCCAGTATTTGAGGGGCTGCCACAAGGCAGAAGGGGTCAGGTTGTTCACCAGAGCACCAGAGGGAAGGACGAGAAACAATGGTTGGAAACTTATGAAAGAGAGAAGCAACCTGGAACTAAGGAGAAACTTCCTAACAGTGAGGATAATCAACCAGTGGAACAGCTTACCCCCAGAAATTGTGGGTGCTCCATCACTGGAGATTTTTAAGAAGAGACTGGACATTCACCTGTCTGAGACTGTATAGGTTCTCCTGCTTGAGCAGGGGGCTGGACTAGAAGACTTCCAAGGTCCCTTCCAGCTTCTACTCTACTCTACTCTACTCTACTCTACTCTATCTACTCTACTCTACTCTACTCCACTCCACTCCACTCCACTCCACTCCACTCCACTCCACTCCACTACCTACTCCCACTCCACTCCACTCCACTCCACTCCACTCCACTCCACTCCACTCCACTCCACTCCATTCCATTCTATTCTATTCCAACAGAAATGCTTCAAAAGTTCTTGGGTGCGTCTACTGGTGTGCGGGCAAGCATTATATCGTGAACCAACACCACACCAGAAGTGGTGCCATAGAAAATCCTGCCAAATGTGAAGAGGCCAAAGGAGTAACTGCTAGTGAAATTCATGGAGCACGGTTCAACCATCAATTCAGACGTCTACTGTGAAACATTACAAAAACTCAGATGAGCCATCCATAACAAGCATCGGGACATGCTGACTTCCAGTGTGGTGTTGTTCATTCACGATAATGCTCGCCCATACACCACTAGACCCACCCAAGAACTTTTGAAGCAGTTTCGTTGGGATCTTTTTGATCACCCCCACCCCACAGCCCAGATTTGCGCACAGCGACTACTACTAAGGAACTTCAAACCTTGTAAGACATTATGACAAGTGCCTCAATCTGAATGGCGACTATGTCAAAAAGTAACGTAATGTTTTCTAACATGTATAATAAAAGTTCTGTATCTGCGAGTGTCTGTCATTGATAACCAAACGGAGGTTTATTTCCAAATTGCTCTCGTAGTCTATTTCAGGGAGCTGGTTGATGATTGCTTACGTGCCACAAGGCCATTTTCAAGTCTGAGCAACCTATCAACCACATGCAGTAGGTAGAGTTTATCCATAACAGTCTGTGTGCAACCTGGCAAACTGTGAAGGAATCAGAATAACAGAGTTGGAAGGGACCTTGGACGTCTTCTAGTCCAACCTCCTGCTCAAGCAGGAGACCCTATCCATTCGAGACGAATGACTGTCCAGTCTCTTCTTAAAAGCCTCTAGTGATGGAGCACCCACAACTTCTGAAGGCAGGCCGTTCCACTGGTTAATTGTCCTCACCGTCCTTCACCTTGCGATTGATCATCCTCTTCTTCTATTTCCTTCCACCTTTCCCAGAATCACAGACTTCTCCAGAGACCTGGGTCTTCATAACCTGTGTCCAAATTAGGGTAACTTGAGCTTGGTTATTTACACCTCAAAAGAGAATCCTACAAGGATGTGTTTGATGATCCTTCCTCAGGAGTCTTCTCCAACACCATCAAAACCATCAAAGGTCTTCCTCTTAATAATAATAATAATAATAAAGTTGGAAGGGACCTTGGAGGTCATCGAGTCCAACCCCCTGCTCAGGCAGGAAACCCTATACCATTTCAGACAAATGGCTGTCCAGTCTCTTCTTAAAAACTTCCAGTCTTGTGCTTCTTCAAAATCTGACTTTTGCTTACAGAGTGTCAGAAGGAAAAATAATTGCCTGCCCAATATTGTCAGTATAAACACATCATAGCATCTGAATAGGGTTTTTTTTTTGCAAGTCCTTCACGGCTGTTCTATCAAGTACTAGTCCGTGGGCTATTTCAGAGCACTGCAAAGGATTTGTCATAACGATCAACCCATTTTGAATTTTGCTAATAAATCCATGTCATTTGTTCAACTATCAGATAATGAAGAAAGCTCTAGTCAGAAAAGAAAGGAATTTTTTTTTTGGGGGGGGGGAAATTAACTATCTGAAAAGAGAAAGCGTCATTTGTAGACAAGCAATAATGTAGCCAAGCCTTTTCTATTCATTCTGACATGGGATTGTTATTATACTTTGCCTATTATACTGTGAAGATATAGCATTAAAGTTAGAATTGTGGTAGATTAAACACATAAGGTTGTCTAGGAATTTGATGGGATTCTATTAACCCACAAAGTCTACCGAAGCTCCATAATATTTCTGACAATCTACATCTAAAGCGCATTATTTTATTTCCAATCATACTTGGCCAATAAAGAATTCTATTCTATTCTATTCTATTCTATTCTATTCTATTCTATTCTATTCTATTCTATTCTATTCTATTCTATTCTATTCTATTCTATTCTATTCTATTCTATTCTATTCTATTCTATTCTATTCTATTCTACTCTACTCTACTCTACTCTACTCTACTCTACTCTATACTCTACTCTATACTCTACTCTACTCTACTCTACTCTACTCTACTCTACTCTACTCTATTCCGTCCCGTCCCGTCCCGTCCCATTCCATCCCATTCCATTCCATCCCATCCCATTCTCCATGTGAATTCAGCCACATAAACTCTAGAGGCAAAAGATAGATGTGGATCCTTAGAAATAAGGAAATAAACAACTTTTGTGCCTTATTCTTCATTGTGCAACTTTAAGTATTTGTATACGAATATCCATCACATTCTCCTAAGGTGATCATCTATTGTAGCTGGCATGTACAGATGTACAAAGCAAATAATTGAACAGCAGGCAAATATGATCAGTGCTGAGTAAAGGGGTTTGGCAGAGCTTGAAGAAGCAGAGCACAGCTGAGCTAAGAGAAGGAGAACTATCATGCAAAAGATTGAAAGCGCAATTTGGTTCTTAGACTGTTGGGGCTAATGTAGCGTTCACTGGAACAAACCCTTGTATTCTGAATTAATTACAATTACACGAAAGGGAAACTTCCTCTCTCCCTCTCTCTAAGCCTGTTGAAACTTGAACAAGAATTAATCACTTGCCACTGAGTTAAGATGCAAAGTTACAGGATCACTGGGGAAAGTATGATGAACTGACTTTCGGGGAAGAGGTAGCGAACTGAATTTCAGCGAAAATCAAGGACCAGTTCGTTGGGAGCTCTTTGGATAAGGGAGCACGGGAGATCAACCACATATGCTCCTGAGCTGCTCCTCTAAAAAAAAGGATGTCCATGTGTGGGAAGATAACAGAATAACAGAGTTGGAAGGGACCTTGGAGGTCTTCTAGTCCAACCCCCTGCTCAAGCAGGAGACCCTATATCATTTCAGACCAACGGCTCTCCAATTTTTTTTCTTAAAAAACTCCATCCAGATGGTGGATATCTTTTGTTCAGATGTCCACCATGAGAAAATGGTAGAGAATTTCCTTAGAAACTGGTGGACTGTTTTGTTGTTTTTTTTTGCTGTGGGATTCAAGTGGGAAGGTGAGGGGAAAAAAAAAGAAGCAATGCAAAAATCATTTCAGATAAATTTCGGAGGGATTTCAGTTCTGATTACAAGGCTACATTATACATCCAGACCAATACAAAAATCACGGTATGAAAGAAATGCTGATTAGAGATCAGGAGAATTTCCGTCAACTGTCTGTGTTTGTAGTATAAAACATGCCAATTTGTCATATTATAGGTAGATCTCTAACGCCGAGAGCTTTTGTATGCAATTTCCACTAATGTACCCAGTTCTTTTAATATCAGTTCCCCAAGAAACATTTCTAAAAGGCAAATTTCCCTGATGTTGGTTCTTTCTTATGTAAATTTCCCCGCTGCAAGCTTTTAAAATGTAAATTTCTCCATAAGCCTTAAAAAAAAAAAAAAAAAAAGGGAATGCAACTGTTCTCAAATGCATCTTTCATAAACAAATATTCCTTTTAAGATGCATCTTTCGCAAACAATTATCAAATTGGGCTGGCGGTGTTTTTATGGATGCTAATGTTTTCGTTTCCATTTTGGGCTAATGTCGAGACCCACGGTCGATGCAAATCAGCCCAATAGAGATTTTCCACAGATATTTCTGGGTGGGTGAACTGTATTTTTTTTACTTCAAGCTTCTTTCCAACTTCTTTGAGCCCTGAATATATTACAGTTACGCCGAGAAAATTTGCACTTTTCAATATGATAGAAAGAGCATTTGCTTTTGAAATTGCCTTCAATGGAAAAAGGAGAAAGTGGGTACCAAGGACACAGCCGTGGTCTACTGGACACCTAGTCGTATTCCCAACAGGGTTAAAATAATTGCTGAATAATCTGTTGTGTGGGATTGCATAATAGATTAAAACACAAAGAACAACGTGGCTAACAGTGAGTTCGTGTAAATCAGGAAAAGCCATACGCACACTCCTCAGTTCATGACCACAGTTGAACCCAACGTTCCTGTTGCTAAGCAAGACATTTGTTAAGTGACTTTTGTCCCAGTTTGTGACCTTTCTTACCATAGTTGCAGACATTTCATTACCTGGCTAAGTAACATCATCAGTGTTAGAAGGGAGGGATGACGTTACATCTGCAAGGAAACAACCAAGCTCAGAGAGCACCAAAGACCCCATAGGTCAGTGATGGCGAACCTTTTAGAGACCGAGTGCCCAAAAACCACCCCGCTCCCGCCCCTGCCCTGCCCCACCCACAGGGCCACCCACCACCTCCACGGCCCGCCGCAGCAAATCGCCCAGGTGGCCCAGCAGCGCCATGGTGGCCGCGCCCTCTGCCCGTGCCGCGCAGCATCATCTGCACGTGATGGGGCGCAAGGGCGGAGTCTTGTCCCCACTGCCCGGCTACCATGTCCTTGGCTGCGCTGCTCCGCGAAGGCCGCACCCAGGGGCGACTCTCCTACTGGTGAGGAGGGGTCCGTGGGGGAGGCGGGGCTGAGGTGACAGCGTGTGTGCCCACAGAGAGGGCTCTGAGTGCCCCCTCTGGCACGCGTGTCATAGGTTCGCCACCACTGGTATAGGTCAACCCTAAGCTATTAAATATTATCTTCTATAGGTAAATATGTTGCTGCTGTTGATATGATTGCAGATAGTCCTTGCCTTATGACCAAATTTCCCTTGCTAAGTGAGACATTTGTTAAGTGGGTTTTGCCCCATTTTACGACCTTTCTTACAGAGTTGTTAAGTGAAACACCGCATCGTTTAGTAACATGGTTGTTAAGCAAATCTGTCTTCCCCCATTGACTTTTCTTGTCAGAAGGTCGCAAAAGGGGGAATCACGTGACCCCGGGACACGGCAACCATCATAAATACGAGTCAGTTGCCAAGCGTCTGAATTTTGATCGTGTGACCGTGGGGATGCTGCAACGGTCGTAAGGGTGAAAAACGGTCCTAAGTCGTTGTTTTTCAGTGCTTGTTGCAACTTTGAACGGTCACTAAACGAACGGTTCTAAGTCAAGGAGTACTTGTACCAAGGTTTTCAAAATAAGCTTGTTGTGATAACACAGCCACTCTGTTTGTAACTCACCTGACCGCATACGTTGTGAGAAAGCAGCCATCTCCTTAAATAGAGGGAACAAATATTCTTTCCTTCATTTGTGTTATGGCAATACTTTACCTGGATTCCTACACAATAAGATATATTTTTTTTAATGGATTCCTTTTCAACAGACTTTGGATGCCATAGACAAAACCTGATTTTGTAGATGTATGTAATTAACATCCATCAGCCTAAAGCATGTACACTGCAAAAAAAATTCAAATTTAGTATTTGGCTTTAACAGATACCTCTTCCTCCCAACCTGGTCTATTAGACTGAGGTTAGTGTATTTTAATTAAACCCCAGGGAAAGATCACAAGGGAGAGTATTTCCTAGTTTTAGAAGGGGTTTTTTTTTGTTTTAGTTTTTTTTTTCCTGATTGGAAAGTAGAGCCAGCTGGGATAGCCTGAATGCTGATAACTTGTTTTAAGATCACCATCTGTGGCAGCCTCCGCTGCTTTCTGTGAAAATATGAGCTCAAAAGCACCATCAACCAGAGATTTTGAGAAAAAAAAGTCACAATAACAAATGAACCTTTTTTTTAAAACAAGGGAACAAAACCTTTAAAAAAACTTTAGCCCTTGTTCCCCTGTCCAAGTTAGTTGACCAGCTTAAGGTCATGTCTTAAAAAATCCATTAAGCAAAGTTGTAGGACAAATTAAGCAACTTTGAATGCCTGTCTCTGCCCTATTACATCCACACGGCCCACCAGGGTGGGAAGACAGGATATGTTGTGGCTCCCATCTATTAGGGACCTGCATCTGGTGGGGACCACAAAAAAAAAAGCCCATCATGGTTGTCCCAAAGGCGCTTTTACAAAAGGCAGCTGGGCTTTCTTGATTCCCCCCCCCTTGAAAACATTTCGCTTCTCATCCAAGAAGCTTCTTCAGTTCTAACTTCAGAAAAAGTTCAGCTCTTCAAACCGAAGAAGCTTCTTGGATGAGAAGCGAAATGTTTTCAAGGAAGAAAGAAACCAAAAAAGTCCAGTTGCCTTTTGGAAAAGCACCTTTGGGACAACTATGGCCTGGATGATTCAGGATCTCCATAGACCTTCTCGGTGGTGGCCCCTTCCCTATGGAACATCATTCCTTTTGAAAGAAGATTGGCCCCCAACTTGTTGCTTTTCCAAAAAGGCCCGGATGATTTTTGTCAACAGGCCTGGGGACCCTGAATCGAGCTTATCGGGTGATTTGATTATATCACTGCTGCCACGGGGTGGTATTGTGAGAAACACACTCAGCTTCCAAGAATTTGACAGAGTCACTGAGTGAAACAGCGAGCAGTTTATTGAAAAATACGTTCTTGCAAGAGTGGGTGGCTAGCAAGTAGGCGCAC
The DNA here is from genome assembly GCA_023970755.1 of Azemiops feae. Classification (NCBI taxonomy): domain Eukaryota; kingdom Metazoa; phylum Chordata; class Lepidosauria; order Squamata; family Viperidae; genus Azemiops; species Azemiops feae. The sequence goes on from JALGBA010004162.1 coordinate 267,831, forward strand.
CCAAAAAATAGATTTCAACACATGAAATCAAGATCACGTAAAGTGTTAAGACCACTTTACAAAGCCTTGGTAAGGCCACACTTGGAATCCTGCATCCAGTTTTGGTCACCACGATGTAAAAAAGATGTTGAGACTTTAGAAAGAGTGCAGAGAAGAGCAACAAAGAGGATTAGGGGACTGGAGGCTAAAACATACAAAGAACGGTTGCTGGAATTGGACATGTCTAGTTTAATGAAGAGAAGGACGATGGGTGACATGATAGCAGCGTTCCGATATCTCAGGGGCTGCCACAAAGAAGAGGGAGTCAACCCATTCTCCAAAGCGCCTGAAGGCAGGACAAGAAGCAAGAGATAGAAACTAACCAAAGAGAGAAGCAACCTAGAACTAAGGAGAAATTTCCTGACAGTGAGAACAATTAACCAGTGGAACAACCTGCCTCCAGAAGCAGTGAATGCTCCAACACTGGAAGTTTTTAAGAAGAGACTGGGCAGCCATTTGTCTGAAATGGTATAGGGTTTCCTGCCTGAGCAGGGGGTTGGACTAGATGACCTGCAAGGTCCCTTCCAACTTATTATTATTATTATTATTATTATTATTATTATTATTATTATTATTATTATTATTATTATTATTATTATTATTATTATTATTATTATTATTATTATTATTATTATTATTATTATTATTATTATTATTGTTGTTGTTGTTGTTGTTGTTATTATTATTGTTGTTGTTGTTGTTGTTGTTGTTGTTGTTGTTGTTGTTGTTGTTGTTGTCAGCATTTTATTCACTCGGCCCAAAGCGCAAGTCCTTCCCATGTCATCCCATTTGACAAGGACCACACAGTTCACTATCTTTCCGGAACGCCTAGTTCCCCTATGGGAATCCCCTACTTGTGTCCTACCCATGTTAGCAGTATTCTGCCTAGCCCACAGTTCTTGTTCTCTTGGTTTCTTGGAACCCATCTACATAGGCATGAGCAGTTAGTTTCATTAATATGTGCAAGCTCTTGTGGTTACTACTGTCCGCTAGCTTGCTTTAGGACCACAGACAGTTCCTGTTCTAATCTTTGCTTTTTCTTGTTATTCTATCTAGGCCATATTCATTTCCAGGTATTTGCTCTTAAAATGTATGAAACATGGTCCAATGCAAAAATAACACTTTGTTATTATGATTTTCTCACAGTATGAAGAGTACAGATAATTATGTTGTGGATTTTTAATTTTGTAAGCTGCCCAGAGTCACGCATGAGTTGGGTGGCCATATCAATTTGTTTACTAAATAAATAAAATTAAGATCACGTGAAGTGTTGGTACCACTTTACAAGGCCTTGGTAAGGCCACACTTGGAATACTGCATCCAGTTTTGGTCACCACGATATAAAAAAGAGGTTGAGACCCTAAAAAGACAGCAGAGAAGAGCAACAAAGATGATCAGGGGACTGGAGGCTAAAACGTATAAAGAACGGTTGCTGGAATTGGGTATGTCTAGTTTAATGAAGAGAAGGATGAGGGGTGACATGATAGCAGTCTTCCAATATTTGAGGGGCTGCCACAAAGAAGAGGGAGTCGATCTATTCTCCAAAATACCTGAAGGCAGGACAAGAAGCAATGGATGGAAACTAATCAAGGAGAGAAGCAACCTGGAACTAAGGAGAAATTTCCTGACAGTGAGAACAATTAACCAGTGGAACAACCTGCCTCCAGAAGCGGTGAATGCTCCAACACTGGAAGTTTTTAAGAAGAGACTGGACAGCCATTTGTCTGAAATGGTATAGGGTTTCCTGCCTGAGCAGGGGGTTGGACTAGATGACCTCCAAGGTCCCTTCCAACTTTGTTATTTCCATTATTTCATTTCTGTATGCAGGCGCAGAGCATTGATTCATTAGTCCAATTTCATTTTGTCGGCAACAGAGTTGTGAAGATGCCAACGTGCAAAGGCTTGGTGTCAAAACCACAGCCCAGCAGATGGCATTAACATTCCAAGGATACTCAAATTCTGCAAAGAGAGAAGCCACAGACCCAGGAGTCTCCGCTCGGCGCAGCCTTTTAGGAAAACAAAGCAGCCTTGCTGTTTGCCTCTAGCAAAAAAAAGACCAATAAACGGAACTTCAAGGCAGACGGAGAACAACCAGTTTGTTAATAAATGGGCTACTCCTTTGGCTGGCATAGCAATTCTTTCCTTTTCATTTTAGGTGGCGTCGTGAGTTTGGGAAAAGCCCCTAGCCCTTGAACCAAATTGCAGGCAACATTGAGAGCGACCCGGAGGATATTTCACTGAATGGATGAGTGGAGCTCCACCTCAATGGAGGTCTTACTGGGGTGAAAGCCGGTGGTGGGATTCAAACAGGTGAACCACCGGTTCTCTGTGTGGATGCCACTTCCGGAAGTCCGTTCTGGGCCTGGGCAACAAAAAATTAGCTACTGGTTCTGCCGAAGTGGTGCGAACCGGCTGAATCCCACCACTGGTGAAAGCATTTCTGAAGTGTTTCGAAGTGTCAGGACCACAACTGGGCCCAAAACTTCTGTGGCTGAGACAGACAGTGGTTTAGTGAATTTTGCCCCACTTTCTTGCCACAGCTTCCTCCTTCCGTTATGTATTCAAGATGGGCAGTGAATAATATTTATAGGTTACTTATAGGTAAGGGTGTAGGTCTATACATATGTTGTATATAGTATGTTTTAAATGGGTGTTATGTATGTGTGCACTTTGAGAGCAAGCAACTAAATTTCATTTTTAATGTGTGCCGTTGTGCCCGCAGGAAAAAATGACAATAAAGGCTATTCTATTCTATTCTATTCTATTCTATTCTAGTCTAGTCTAGTCTAGTCTAGTCTATTCTATTCTATTCTATTCTATTCTATTCTATTCTATTCTATTCTATTCTATTCTATTCTATTCTATTCTATTCTATTCTATTCTATTCTAAAGCTTCCTCCTTCCGTTATGTATTCAAGATGGACAGTGATTAATATTTATAGGTTACTTATATGTAAGGGTGTAGGTCTATACATATGTTGTATATAGTATGTTTTAAGTGTGTGTTATGTATGTGTACACTTTGAGAGCAAGCAACTAAATTTCGTTTTTAATGTGTGCCGTTGTGCCCACAGGAAAAAATGACAATAAAGGTTATTCTATTCTATTCTATTCTATTCTATTCTATTCTATTCTATTCTATTCTATTCTATTCTATTCTATTCTATTCTATTCTATTCTATTCTATTCTATTCTAAAGCTTCCTCCTTCCGTTATGTATTCAAGATGGACAGTGATTAATATTTATAGGTTACTTATATGTAAGGGTGTAGGTCTATACATATGTTGTATATAGTATGTTTTAAGTGTGTGTTATGTATGTGTACACTTTGAGAGCAAGCAACTAAATTTCATTTTTAATGTGTGCCGTTGTGCCCACAGGAAAAAATGGCAATAAAGGTTATCTCTCTTTGTTAAGTGAATGACTACAGTTGTTATGTCACATGGTTGTTAAGGGAATCTGGCATTCCCCGTTGACTTTGCTTGTCAGAAGGTCGCAAAAGGTGATCACATGACCCCCCCCCGGGACACTGCAACAGTCATAAATACCCGCCAGTTGCTGAGCCTCTGATCACGTGACCACGGAGATGCTGCCACGGTCTCAAGTGTGAAAAACTGTCACAAGCCACTTTTTCAGGGCTGTTGTCACTTCGAACGGTCACTAAATGAACTGTTGTAAATCGAGGACTCTCTGTAGTCCACCAATCCACCAAACTCCTTAACATTTAAGGATCTTAAGTGGTTGACACCGTTTCTGTGCGTCTGACCGTATCACCTCCATGCTTTATGAAAATTAAACAATTCCTCTCAAGAACAGTTCATCATTCCTTCTTTCATTACCTTGTTTGATGGAGTTATTGATGGGACACTTGTCGCTCTGAGTTTGTATGATTAATGATGGGGTTCTGTGAGTGGGGGGGGGGAAGAAGGAAGAAAATCGAGTTTTTTTTCCATTTTTTTAAAAGAATGTACTTAAAAGGGGAGGGGGAACCTATTTTTATTTTGATTCAAGCTAGTCTCAACCTCCAGGGCATTTTTTAAAAAATTGATACAGTAAACTTGTCATAAACGAGCAGAATAATCATCTAACATCATAGCTATGGGCTACCTGGCTAATACAAAAAAGGGCTTGATTGATTTATTTATATTTCCATTTACTACCTTAAAAACAAAACACATGCGGAGATAAATACTTTTATGTGTAAACAATATATTTTATTATAGTATTGTTTTAGCAAATACCAGGGAGATGTCTTTACTTTTTCTTATTCATCTTTAGCATATGTCATTGTTTTATCAAAACAGAGAGCCAGTGTTAAAATGTAGGGCTAGCAATGGGCTCAGCCAAATTCTAATACCTTCCTAACCCTCACAAAATCCCTGGGAGGGACTTTGGACAAATTATTTATTTATTTATTTAATTTATCAAATTTATTGGCCACCAATCTTACCACAGGGTAATTCCTTCTATTAGTACTGCTTGATAAAGCCTTAGTAAGGCCACACCTGGAATACTGCATCCAGTTTTGGTCACCACGTTACAAAAAAGATGTTGACAGTTTGGAAAAAGGGCAAAGAAGAGCAACAAAGATGATTAAAGGCCTGAAGACTAAAACATATGGTTGCAGGATTTGGGAATGGCCAGTCTAGAGAAAAGAAGGAATAGGGGGGACATGATAGCAGTGTTGCAGTATTTGAGGGGCTGCCACAAAGGAGAAGGGGTCAAATTATTCTCCAAAGCACCAGAAGGCAAGACAAGAAACAATGGATGGAAACTAATCAAGGAGAGAAGCAACCTGGAATTAAGGAGAAACTTCATAACCATGAGGACAATTAACCAGTGGAACAGCTGGCCTCCAGAAGTTGTGGGTGCTTCATCACTGGAGGTTTTCAAGAAGCCACCTGTCTGAAATGGTATAGGGTCTCCTGCTTGAGCAGGGGGCTGGACTAGAAGACCTCCAAGGTCCCTTCCAGCTCTATTCCGATTGAAGATTGAAGATCTTAGACCAGCCTACCTCATAGGATTGTTGTTAGCTCTATATAGTAAACCAGACTAACAAACCAAATGTCAGAATCCAATTATATTTTATTTCTAACTAATCTACTCTGGGAAAACCCAATTCTTACTCTCTTTGGGATTCTGTCATACTACAAAGGGGGGGGAGTAAACACGGGGGTTTATGGCTGGCATTCCTTCTATCATCTACGAATAAACATCCTCTGTGGATTCCCTCTCTGGAGTACTAACAATAACAATGCGGCCATCAGCCTTTGATCTCACTCCCTATGAAGCCTCCTATTACCGGCAGCAAGGAAAAGTGGGGGGGAAGATTGCCACGTTTGGGATCCGATGGATTTAACACCCAGCCATCTGCCAATTTGGATTGACCGGAAGGAATGTGGGGTGGGACTGCTTGGGAACGCTTTAAAACATTGAAGGATCAGGGGGGTCCCCAGATCCTGTCTAGCACACCTTCAGTCAGTTTTTCTTAATAAAGATTCCTGTTGGAAAACCTGTTCCAAGAGTTCTGTCTTCTTAAGATGTAAATTGAGGAGGGTCCTACATTAGACAGGATCTGCAAAATTAGTCAACCTGGAAGGAAGAACCTTGCCGGGGGACTTTGCAAAAATTACCATGGCAGACGACGAAGCAGGGAAGGGGGAAAGCCCCCCGGAGAGGGAGCCGTTGCCCCAACTGGAAACCTGCCAAATATCCGGATCTGAGGGTCAGATTCCTCAGGAGAAGAGGAGGTGGAGACGCGTAACCACAAGCCTCGGTGGTCAATGGGCGTTGGAAAGAAAGGCGAGTGGGAAAAGAAATCAAGCAAGGTGACCCTGAGACGGGGGGCCACCAACCAGGATGGAAGCAGGAGATGGAGAGATCCCTGCACACAAGCGAAGATGAAGGGAGCTGGGCACAGCACTCGAACTGGATCCTAGAGAAAGCTATCAACTTGATGAAGAGAACCCTCAGCTCCCTAGGAGAGGAGAATCCTGAACCCCACGACCGCACCAACTCCTGGAGCCGCAATTGGAGAGACACTGAAGGGGAATTGGAACCTGCAGCCCCGGGGACATCCGCTGATCCAGTAGTCCCCACCCCCCGCCGACCTGCAGAAGGGAATCCAGACAGAAGACAATACCGACGAAGAAGACACCGCTCCATTCAAAGACTTCCGCCGTTGGACGCAAAATTCAAGGGGGAGCCGACACGCTTGGGGTTCTTCCTAACCCAAGTCCTTGGCTACATGGAGGAACCCGGGCGACACATCCCTAGCGACAAAGCCCGTATCCGGATCGTGCAATCTGCTCTGGATGGACCGGCCGCCGATTGGGTGGTGAATTGCATGATTCAAATGCCCCAGAGCTCAACGACTTCAACCGTTTCATGTCCTCTCTGAGAAGGCGATTTGAGGACCACCTGGCTGATCGCAAAGCATGCGAAAGAATCAAAACAATGAGGCAAGGCAGACGGCCAGTAGCTGAATATACACAAGAATTCCGAACTATTGCCAGCAAGCTGAACTGGCCGGAAGACATCCTCCTTAGCCATTTCAAAGACGGTCTAAATTACGACCTATATGACGCTTGCCTGCCCCGGGGGGACCCACACCAACTCGACGAATGGTACGTCCTGGCAGAGGAAGCAGAGATCGACCTACTGAGGAGGCACCGCCGAGGAAAACAATGGAGCCGCTCACCGTCTGAACCAACGCACGAACCAGCAAAGCCATCGGCTATGGCCAAGAAACCAATGGGCTGTTTCAAATGCGGGAGAGAGGGGCATCGGGCTGTAGAATGCCGCTCAAAAGCCCCCCAGCACAACCCAGCCAGACCACCGGCCAGCAAATCTGGGAAGTCCCCAGCTAAGTCAAAAGAATCTGCCATGAGAGGAATAGAAGCTGTGGAATCCCCTACCTCCACCCATCGTGAGGAAAGAGCCCCAGCCTACACCGCAGGGCCGGTGGACGCCTCAGATGACACCTCGGAGGGTGAACCACTGGTAAGTGGATCCATCCCACCCATCCTCAAGACAGTGACTATATTAGCCCCCTCCATGCCTGAAGCTGTAAAAGTGAAAGCCTTAATAGACTCTGGCTGCACCCGCTGCCTAATTAGCCCGACTCTAGTGGGAAATCTGGGCATCCCAGTGAGGAGGCTGGAACAACCAATCTCATTTGGTCAGTTAGATGGGTCCATAGCAGGGGGGGTGCCAGCTACCCTAGCCACGTTACCAATCCACCTATCCCTGGGGAATCATGAGGAAGACCTAACGTTTATAGTGACCCCAGGCATGGAATGCCCGATGATCCTAGGGCTGGAATGGTTAACAAAATGGAACCCCTGGGTAAATTGGAGGACGAAAGAAATCAATTTCCTGAAGGAGGACCCTACAGACTTAAAAACCCAAGGGGATCCATCAAAATTAAAAACGGAAATAGCGTCCATGGGTGAAGAAAAGGGGCTACCAGAAATACCAGAGGAATACAGAGACCTGGCTGAAGTTTTCAGTGAGGAGAGGGCGGATGAGCTTCCCCCCCACCGACCCACGGACTGTGCCATAGAGTTCAAGCCCGGGGCAAAACTCCCAAAGCCCAGATTATACTCCATGAGCCCAAAGGAGAAGGAGGAAATGGAGAGATTTATAAAGAAAAACCTAGAAAGGGGGTTCATTGAACAGCCAAACCTAAGGTGGCCGCTCCGGTCCTCTTTAGAGAGAAGAAGGACGGCTCTTTACGCTTATGTGTGGATTATAGACTCTGAATGCGATCAGTGAAAGCAACCTATACCCCCTACCCCTCATGAAGGACATGTTATCACACCTATCGAAAGGAAAGATTTTTACTAAACTAGATCTAAGGGAAGCGTATTACCGCGTGAGAATTAGGGAAGGAGATGAATGGAAAACTGCATTCAATTGCCCAATGGGGTGCTACAAATTCAAAGTTTTGCCTTTTGGATTACAAGGGGGCCCCGCAGTATTTATGCAATTAATCAATGAGGTACTAAGGAGCACCTATTTAAGGGGGTCCTGGTTTATCTTGACGACATCCTCATCTTCACAGAATCAAAAGAGGAACATGTCAACCTAGTCAGAGCGGTTTTAAAGAAACTGCGAGCCGCCCACCTATATGCCAAATTATCAAAATGCGAATTTCACCAGGAAAGAATAGACTACCTAGGTTACCGCATATCCCCACAGGCATTGAAATGGACCCAGAAAAGGTCAGGGCAGTATTAGAATGGGCACCACCTCGCACAAGAAAGCAACTGCAAAGTTTCCTGGGTTTTGCAAACTTTTACCGCCAATTCATCCCCTCATTTGCCCAGATAGCCCTGCCTCTCACGAGCTTACGAAAAACGAAGGGAGAATCCTCAGTGAAACCTAGCCAGCCACTAAAATGGACAATGGAATGCCAAGCGGCATTTGAGAGATTAAAGAGGCTTTTTTCTGCCGAACCAGTACTGAGGCACCCAGACATGGATAAACCCTTCGTAATACAGACGGATGCAAGTGATGTAGCAGTGGGGGCGGTATTATTACAAGAAAATGAGGAAGGGATGTTACAACCCTGCGCGTATACGTCCAGGAAACTCACTGAAACGGAACAGCGCTGGCCCGTGTGGGAGAAAGAGGCATATGGGATACGTTGGTAATTACTTACATGGCGCCAATTCCTTGAAGGCAATAAAATCCCTTTCCAGGTGTGGACAGACCACAAAAATTTGGAAGCCTTGAAAACACCCAGAAAACTCAGCCCCAAGCAAGCCCGCTGGTCCCAGCACTTTCACCAATTCAATTTTAAGCTCAAGCATTTGCCGGGGGGAAAGAACTTTCTGGCAGATGCATTATCTCGCATGCCCCAATATAACAGCACGTGAGCCACGACTCTAAACCGATCATGGGAGAATCACAACTGGCAGCGCCAGTGACTACCAGAGCCCAAGTTAAATTAAACCACAGCTGGATAGCCAGACCGGAATTGAATTCCGGAAAAGTTTGGAAACAGATGAATGGTCCAGAAAAATAAACACGTGTGCACAATGAAAGACGGACTGCCTTGGGTGGGGGAGAAGTTATATATACCGACCACCCAAAGAATCACATTCATGCAACTTTGCCACGACACAAAATCAGCAGGGCATTTTGGATTTGTAAAAAATTACACTTAATTAAACGGCAATTTTGGTGGCCATCTATGAAAAAAGACATAGAAAGTTACGTGGCCAGCTGCCCAAAGTGTGCAATGGCAAAAAGGCTGCAAGGGAAATCACCAGGACTGTTACAAACAGTGGCAAATCCCTCAGCCCCTGGAGGGAAATAGCCATGGATTTTATAGTGGAATTACCAGAAAGCAATGGGAATACTGTCATTTGGACGGTCACGGACCTATTTTCCAAACAGGTTCACTTTATTCCTTGCCAAAAGATCCCCACCGCAAAAGCTTTAGCAAAACTTTTTGTGCAACATATTTACAGATTGCATGGGGCACCCCAACGCATCATATCTGATAGGGGAGTGCAATTTACATCTGCGTTTTGGAAGGAATTTCTATCTCTTTTAGGGACCACCCAGGGACTGACGTCTAGCCATCACCCTCAGGGAAATGGTCAATCAGAAAAATGTAACGGAGTACTTGAGCAATATTTAAGATGTTTCTAAATTTCCAACAGTCAGATTGGACGGACCTGTTGCCGTTTGCAGAGGTTGCCTACAATAATGCAGTCCACTCCAGCACAGGTTACACTCCTTTTCAAATAGCTACCGGCCAAAGTTTCAATCCCATGCCAGAACTAACCCCAAACGAACCAGAAATCCCATCACTGAAAGAATGGATGGAACAATTACAAAACACCTGGCCAATAGTGAGAAAAGCTCTAGAGGAAGCTAGGCAAGCATACAAAGCACAAGCAGATAAGAAAAGGGTGGAGCCCACACCATTCATTATAGGAGAAATGGTCTATCTGTTTACAAAATATTTAAAATCCATACAACCCTGTAAAAACTTGGACCAAAATATATAGGGCCTTTTCCAATTAAAAGAATCATAAACCCGGTAACAGTAGAATTAGAATTACCCAAGAATCTTAGGCAAATACACCCAATTTTCCACTGCAGTTTGCTGAAAAGAGAACAACAGTCACCCTTACGGCCAAAAATTTCCCCCCCACCAATACCAATCATGATAGAAGGGGAACAACATTTCGAAATAAAGGAAATCCTGGACTCTAGAAAATATCATGGGTCAACTCAATACCTAGTAGCATGGAAGCACCTCCCCGCCTCTCACAACGAGTGGGTCCATAAACATGATGTCAAAGCCCCGAAACTTTTAAAGAAGTTTCATACAGAGTATCCTAACAAGCCAGACTAACTTTTATCCTGTTTTGTTTTCTCTACAGGTGGACCTCTCTTATTTTTAAGGGGAGCCGGATGTCAGAATCCAATTATATTTTATTTCTAACTAATCTACTCTGGGAAAACCCAATTCTTACTCTCTTTGGGATTCTGTCATACTACAAAGGGGGGGGAGTAAACACGGGGTTTATGGCTGGCATTCCTTCTATCATCTACGAATAAACATCCTCTGTGGATTCCCTCTCTGGAGTACTAACAATAACAATGCGGCCATCAGCCTTTGATCTCACTCCCTATGAAGCCTCCTATTACCGGCAGCAAGGAAAAGTGGGGGGGAAGATTGCAACGTTTGGGATCCAATGGATTTAACACCCAGCCATCTGCCAATTTGGATTGACCGGAAGGAATGTGGGGTGGGACTGCTTGGGAACGCTTTAAAACATTGAAGGATCAGGGGGGTTCCCCAGATCCTGTCTAGCACACCTTCAGTCAGTTTTTCTTAATAAAGATTCCTGTTGGAAAACCTGTTCCAAGAGTTCTGTCTTCTTAAGATGTAAATTGAGGAGGGTCCTTACACCAAAGTCATAAGTCTGAAAGTACTTTTATTAGAATAGCTATAATAAAAGGTTCATCTAGTAGTTTGAAAGCATGCCAACATGAGTAAATAAATAGGCACTACTCTATGGCCTTGGCCAGTGGTGGGATTCAAATATGTGAACAACCGGTTCTCTGTGTGGATGCCGCTTCCGGAAGTCCGTTCTGGGCCTGGGCAACAAAAAATTAGCTACCGGTTCTGCCGAAGTGGTGCGAACCGGCTGAATCCCACCACTGGCCTCGGCATAGAGTCATGCTGGCCACTTGACCACGGAAGCGTCTTCAGACAACCCTGGTTCCCTCGGCTAAGAAACAGAGATGAACACTGCCCCCTAGAGTCAGATATGACTGGACAGGGAAACCTTTCCCTTTCTAGTAACAGGATCTGTTTGAATGTGCTTCCCCCTTCCTCCCTTTATTTTCATGTGAACTGGGGAAGGGTCTTGTCTGAGCCATTTTTTTTAATGTGGGGTCCTTGATGCTGTCTGAGCTTGGTGGTATTCTTGCACTGATGATGTTTCCTAGCTGGGTAATGAGATGTCTGCAAGAAAACCGCCAAGCTCAGAGAGCAGCAGATCTTGAGCTTCAGATATTCTCTTCCATTGGGACATTTTCTCTCGTTACTTTCTTACCCCAGGTTCAAGCCCTTCTTAACAGAATAACAGAGTTGGAAGGGACATTGGAGGTCATCTAGTCCAACCCCCTGCTCAGGCAGGAGACCCTATGCCGTTTCAGACAAATCTCTTCTTAAAAACATCCAGTGTTGGAACACCCTCAACTTCTGAAGGCATCTATCTTCTCTCTCTCTCTTCTATCTATCTATCTATCTATCTATCTATCTATCTATCTATCTATCTATCTATCTATCTATCTATCTATCTATCTATCTATCTGTCTGTCTGTCTGTCTGTCTGTCTGTCTGTCTGTCTGTCTGTCTGTCTGTCTGTCTGTCTGTCTGTCTGTCTGTCTGTCTGTCTGTCTGTCTGTCTGTCTGTCTGTCTATCTATCTATCATCTAACCATTATCTAATGTTTATCTATCTTATCTAACCATTTTCTTCGTAGCAACTTTTCCTGCTACCTTGGTGCTCTCTGATCTTGGTTATTTTCTTTCAGACGTTTCATTACCTAAATTAGATAACATCATTAATTCTAGTTTGGGTCATGAAATGTCTGCAAGAAAACCACCAAACTCAGAGAGCACCAAGGACCCTTCATTTCAACCCTGAACTACAAATATTCTCCTTTATTGGTCTTCCTACTATCCTTCATGCCCATTCGTTATGTTCTCTACATACGGGCACCCAAAGTGTCTTTTTAAAAGTAGACTTTCACTAAAACACGCAACAATGAAGAGAAACACAGGTGAGTGTTAAGCATAGGGACACAAGGCCTGAAGCTCCAATACAGGTTGTCCTCAACTTATGACCACAACTGGAATCAAAATTTCCATTGCTATAAAAGGTGGTTGTTAAGTGATTCACATCCAATTTTACAGCTTTTTTTTTCTGTCAGAGTTGTTAAGCAAATCACTGCAGTTGTGAATCATTTGGTCATGGAGGAAATCTGGGTTCTCCCGTTGACTGCTTGTCGGAAGCTGACTAGGAAGGTCGCAAATGGTAATCACATGACCCCTGGACACTGCAACGGTCATAAATATGAGTCAGTTGCCAACTGTGGGATGCTGCGGTGGTCGTAAGAGCAAGGACCAGTTGTAAATCACTTTTTTTTCCAGAGCTATTCTAACTTCAAATGGTTATTAAATGAATGTCGGTAAGGCGCAGACTACTTGCACTTTCCTCAAAAAGACAAAGGCAGCATTGTGCCATCACTCCACAAGTTCTACCCCTTTGTGTGTGTGTGTGTGTGTGTGAGAGAGAGAGAGAGAGAAAGATCACAACACATGTATGAAATGGGTATATCTTGCAGGGGTGTCTGCATGTTGGGGTTAAAAGCACAAGATGGCAGCCAAAAGCCTGGCTTTCTCTTTATGTGTGTTGCAAATTCTACTTAGAGAAACGACATTTGCAAATGTGAGCCAAGGAACGATGTTCACACCTGGGATACCCCATGTTTGTAGAAAACTGTAAAACAAAACAAAAAAAGTGGCTTTACAAACCAGATAACAAATAACCCTTAGTGCAAAAAGCTATATTCAACATTACCGTGCAGCATTTCTGCCGCGTTTTACAAGCCTTCCTCGTGCCTCATGCAAGAAATAATTCTGAGGCTTGGTTATCGAAAGAAATGCTCGTGATCCAAGGAATTATCCATCGTTCTCTGCCTTGCCCTTCCTTTTTCCCGTTACTTCTTTGGCAGAGAAGCTCAGAAATGTTCCTGCTTTAATATTCCGTCCCTTATCTGAAAAGATCTGGCATATTTATTCATCGTCTGCGAAGGAAATCAATGAAGTGGATTCTGTGAGATTTATAGCAGAACCCCGGGAATCTTTGGGGAGGACTCGGGTGTACAAAGATGGTTAAACAAATAAATAAACGTGGAAGCAATTTTATAAAAGGGAAAAGGCTTACCTCGGTTCCCACGTTTTATTGGAAAATGCTTTATTTTAAAGAGAGTCGGTGCAGCGAGGCAGGAAGAATGAAGTACCGAGAGCATTCCACGTGTCCTGCAGAAATAAAGGGTAGCCCCCGCAGAATGCAATGAGATTAATTTTGTTAATCTTTAATGGTTCAGAAGACTTTTATTTATTTTTTTCCTCCGGCCGCTAACTAGAAACCCAAATTCTGCACTCTAGAAAGAATCCATTGATTGGAACGCTAAAATCAAGGTGCAGCCCTACACCGGTAGCCCTCAAATGATGAGAACAACTGGGGACCAAAAACTCCATCGTTAAGTGATATGGAAGACGAAAATATTGGGCTATTGTTCTTCTATGCAAGGTTTAGGCCCAGGTGAACTAGATCAGGCCTCATGGAAAAAGTATTGAGCCAAAGTCTGTGCTATGCTTAATTTTGCAGTTTGCAATTGTACTTTACTTAATATGATTTTGCTAAGCTTGCTTGTTTCAAATATATTTAAGGTAAGATAAGATAAGGGAAGGTAAGGGAAGGTAAGGTAAGAGAAGGTAAGAGAAGGTAAGAGAAGGTAAGAGAAGATAAGATAAGATAAGATAATGTAAGGTAAGGTAAGGTAAGGTAAGATAAGATAAGATATGATGTGATAAGATAATAAGGTGATAAGATAAGATAAGGTGATAAGGTGATAAGGTGATAAGGTGATAAGGTGATAAGGTGATAAGGTGATAAGGTGATAAGATAAGATAAGATAAGATAAGATAAGATAAGATAAGATAAGATAAGATAAGATAAGATAAGATAAGATAAACTTTATTGTCGTTTTTTACTGTGGGCACAACGGCACACATCCAAAATGAAATTTAGTTGTCCGCTCTCAAAGTGAAACACATACATGACACACACCTAAACATACTATATACAACATATGTATAGACCCCCACCCCTACATATACATAACAAATAAATATTAAACACTGTCCATCTTGAATATATAACGGAAGGAGGAAGCTTGAGAGTTCACAAGGTTAATGCTGTATGGAATGAAACTATGGCTGAATCTGGATGTTCTGCTGTGGATACCACAAAGCCCCCTCCTCCCAGAAGGTAACAAGGAAAACAGGTCATGGAGAGGATGTGTCGTGTGCCAGACAATCTTGCGGACCCTGCTCAAGCAACGCTTCTGTGCCATGTCCTGGATGGGAGGGAGGGAACTGCCAATGATCTTTTTGGCCGTCCTCACCACTCTCTGCACCATCTTCCTGTCCTAAGCAGCAATGCTTCCAAACCAGATTGTGATGCTGTATGACAGGATGCTCTTGATCTGATTTTTATGACCGTCTTGCCACGGTTATTAAGCAAATCGTGCGGTGGTTCAGTGAATCCAGCTTCCCACATTGACTTTGCTTGTCAGAATCCTGTTGGGAAGGTCACAAATGGCACTCGTGTGATCCAAGGATCCTGCAACTGTTCTAAATGCATGTCGCTTGCCGTAATAAAGTTATTTGTATTTGCTATTTGTATTTGCATGTCACTTGCCAAGGGTGACATATGACAATATGACAATTCGCTGCATTCAACTTGCCATGGCCAACTCACATGGCCAACTCATCATGGCCAACTCACCATGGCCAACTCACCATGGCCAACTCACCATGGCCAACTCACACGGCCAACTCACCATGGCCAACTCACACGGCCAACTCACCATGGCCACCTCACCATGGCCAACTCACACGGCAACTCACCATGGCCAACTCACACAGCCACCTCACCATGGCCACCTCCACCATGGCCACCATCATGGCAACTCACCATGGCCAACTCACACGGCCAACTCACCATGGCCAACTCACACGGCCAACTCACCATGGCCAACTCACACGGCCAACTCACCATGGCCAACTCACCATGGCCAACTTGCTACAGTCTACCTGCTGTGGGACAACAACCTATCCTACACTGTCTCCTGGAGTTGTCCCAAATTCATGTTCATTAGTTAGTTTAGTAGAGCAGAGATCTCCAAATGTGGCAACTTTAAGACTTGTGGACTTCAACTCCCAGAATTCCTCAGCATGGCTATCTGAGGAATTCTGGGAGTTGAAGTCCACAAGTCTTAAAGTTGCCACGTTTGGAGACCCCTGTAGTAGAGTCATAAATACTGGGAAAGAGGAAAGAGCAGATGTGGAGAGGAGATGCTTGCTGGGTGAATAAATCATTAAGCTTGCAAGAAGTCTAATTAGGAAGATGGGAAGCTGCTTTGTGCAAAGACCATGGATCCATCTAAGCAAGTAACATTGACTGACAATCCTAGGGGGTTTCTGGCTGGAATTTTTCCAGCTCCATTGGTGATGCTGAACTGGAACAGAAGTTGGGGTATTCTTTCTGCATTCAAAATTGCAGCCTTGAATTGAATACAAATAGGTCGCTGTGTGGTCCTTGGTGCTCTCTGAGCTTGGTTCCTTTCTTGCAGACACTTCATTACCCAACTAAGTAACATCATCAGTGCTAGAGGGATGACATTATCTAGTTGGGTAATGAAGCATCTGCAGGGAAACACTAAGCTAGGAGAGCACCAAAGTTTAACCCTGATCTACAAACATTCTCTTCTATTGGTAAATATGTTGCTGTTGTTCATATGATTAATAAGACTTACAACAAAAAGTTGCTAAATGTCCTCCTCTCTCATAGGGACCCTGTTTTTATGAGCTTCCTGTTAGAGGTAAAAACACCCTTTGATGGGGCAATTTTCTTTCTTTCTTTCTTTCTTTCTTTCTTTCTTTCTTTCTTTCTTTCTTTCTTTCTTTCTTTCTTTCTTTCTTTCTTTTTCTTTCCCTTCCTTCCTTCCTTCCTTCCTTTCTTTTTCTTTTCCTTCCTTCCTTCCTTCCTTCCTTCCTTCCTTCCTATCTTCCTTCTTCTCCTTCCTTCCTTCACTTTCTTTTCTTTTCCTTCCTCTCCTCCTTCCTTCCTTCCTTCCTTTCTTTCTTTTTCTTGCCTTCCTTCCTTCCTTCATTCCTTTCTTTACTTTCTTTCTTTTTATTTCGCTTCCTTCTTTCCTTCTCCTTCCTTGTCATTCTTCCTCCTTCGCTTCCTTTTTCTTTCTTTTTATTCCTTCCTTTCCTTCCTTCCTTTCTTTTTCTTCCTTCCTTCTTCCTTCCTTCCTTTCTTTTTCTTTTCCTTCCTTCCTTCCTTCCTTCCCTTCCTTCCTCCTTCCTTTCTTCCTTTCTTTCTTTCTTTCTTTTTCTTTCTTCCTTCTTCCTTTCTTTCGTTCTTTGTCTTTCCTTTTCTTTCTTCTTTCTTTTCTTATCTTTCTTTTTCTTTCCTTTCTTTCTTCTCTTATTTATTCTTCTTTCTTTTACTTTTCCCCCTTCCTTCCTTCCTCCTTCCTTAATGAAGGAAGGAAGGAGGAATCCTTTCTTTTATTTCACTTTCTTTCTTTTTCTGTCTTTCTTTCTTCTTTGTCTGTCCCTTCCTTCCTATTCCTTCTTCCTGCTTCCTCCTTATTCCTTCCTTCCTGCCTTTCTTTCCTGTCTTTTCTTTTCTTTATTTTCTTTTCTTTTCTTTCTTTCTTTTTCTGTCTCTGTCTTTCTTTCTTCGTTCTTTTCTTCTTTCTTTCTTTTCCCCTTCCCTTCCTTCCTTCCTTCTTTCTTTCGTTCGTTTTCTTTTCTTTTCTTTCTTTTCTTTCTTTCTTCTTTTCTTCTTTCCTTTCTGGTTTCTTTCTTCTCTTTCTTATCTTTCTTTCTTTCTTTCTTTCTTTCTTTCTTTCTTTCTTTCTTTCTTTCTTTCTTTCTTTCTTTCTTTCTTTCTTCCTTCCTTCCTTCCTTCCTTCCTTCCTTCCTTCCTTCCTTCCTTTCTTTTTCTTTCTTTCCCCCTCTTTTTTCTTTTTCTTTCCTTTTTCTTCTTTTCTTTCCCTCAGCTTTCAATTCCTTCTGCCTCAAAATGGCTTGTGAGCAGAAAAAAATGACACGTCGATTCTCAGTTTTCATTTGAGAAGTTTTGAAGACCAGAACATGAAAGTCACTCTTTAACATTAAGGAACTTCTGTAGTATTCTGACAAGTCATTTATAAATTTGAAATAACCCAATCAAAGAGGAAAGATGGCATCTGCTCCCTCTTTAATTCAGTCTGCAGCCAAGCTTGCAGGAAGAGTAATTCAAATTTCTCTCTTTCTTTCTTCCTCTCCCCCCCCCTTTTCAGCCATGAATTAATGATTGGGTAAAACACAGTGGCATCTCTCTTCCATTCACAGTTAAATGTTACTTCTCTTTGACTGAAAAGTGCACTGAAACAGGCAAGCAGGAGGATGTGTTAATAAAGCTGGTTAAATTGAAAGCGGTTTCCATGGGAAATGATGCCATTTGGGGAGAAATGGGGAGGGTACCTTGTGACATCAAACCATTAAAGGTGAGGTTTCAGTCCTTCAGGCTGAAATCTTAGTAAAACATGAAGAAAACTGACATGGAGATAGCTAGAGATGACAGTATGGTAGAGATTGTAAAATCCAACAATTAATGGTTACAGGTAGTCCTCGACTTACAATCATTTGTTTAGTGACCATTCAAAGTTACAGCAGCACTGAAAAAGTAACCTATGGCTGTCTTTCACACTTATGACCGTTGCAGCATCCCCAAAATTTCAGCGCTTGGCAACTGGCCTGTATTTATGCGGTATTTTGAGGTCATTTTGCACCTTGTGACAAGTAAAATCAACAGAGAAGCTAAATCAGAGGTCTTCAAACTTGGCCCTTTTATACTTGTGGACTTCAACTCCCAGAATTCCTCAGCCAGCGTGCCTGGCTGAGGAATTCTGGGAGTTGAAGTCCGCAAGTCATAAAAGGCCTAAGTTTGAAGACCCCTGAGGTAAATTCACTTAACAATCACGTTACTAACTTAACAACTGTGGTGATTCATTTAACAATGGTGACAAAAGAGGTGAGCAAAAGGGGCAAAACTCACTTAACAACTGTTTCGCATAACAATGGGAAGTTTTGGGCTGAATTGTGATCATAAGTCGAGCTCTACCTGTATTATGGAGTGTATATCCTTATGAAAGACTGCCTTTATCTGTGGTGTGCCTATATAAAAATGCAAAAAGCTTTATTGATTCCAAGCTCTGTAGTAGAATCCCAGAATGCCAGAACTGGAAAAGGACAACAGAGGCAACTACTATAAATTCAATCTCCTATCCTATGCAGAAGGAAATCCACCCTGACTGACCTTTGGAAGGTCAGATCCTGAAGCTGAAACTGAAATATTTTAGCCACCAAATGAGAAGAGAGGACTCGTTGGAAAAGACCCGGATGTTGGGAAAGATGGAAGGCAGAAGGAGAAGGGGAGGGCAGAGGATGAGATGGGTAAATAGTAACATCAACACAAGTAGCGTGAATTTGGATTAGCTCTGGGAAATAATAGAGGACAGGGGGACTGTGGTCCATGGGGTTGTGAAGATAGATAGATAGATAGATAGATAGATAGATAGATAGATAGATAGATAGATAGATAGATAGATAGATAGATAGATAGATAGATAGATAGATAGATAGAGAGCTAGATAGATAGATAGAGCTAGATATAGAGCTAGATAGAGCTAGATAGAGCTAGATAGCTAGCTAGAGCTAGATAGAGCTAGATAGTTAGAGCTAGATAGATAGAGCTAGATAGATAGAGATAGATAGATAGATAGATAGATAGATAGATAGATAGATAGATAGATAGATAGATAGATAGATAGATAGAGATAGATAGATAGATAGATAACCTTTACTGTCATTTTTTTACTATGAGAACATTGGCACACATTAAAAATGAAATTTAGTTGCTTGCTCTCAAAGTGTACACATACATAAAACACATTTAAACATGCTACATACAACATATGTATAAACCTACAGCCTTACATATAAATAACATAAATATTAATCACTGTCCATCTTGAATACATAACGGAAGGAAGAAGCTTTAGAGTTCATAAGTTTAACACTGTATGGAACAAAGCTGTGACTGAATCTGGATGTTCTGCTTCGGATACCATGAAGCCCCCTCCTCCCAGAAGGTAACAAGGAAAACAGGGTGTGAAGAGGAGGATGTGTCGTGTCCCAGACAATCTTGCGGACCCTGCTCAAGCAACGCTTGTGCTATGTCCTGGATGGGAGGGAGGGAACTGCCAATGAAGAGCTGGACATGATTTAGCGACTGAACAACAACAATCCTATCCAGATTCAGCATCCTTAATAGACATCCTTTAATATGCTGTCTAGGTTCACCTAGCTTTCCTCCCAAGGAGGTCTTTTAATTTCATGGCTGTAATCGCTGTCTGCAATGGACTTGGAGCGCAAGAAAATAAACTCTGTCACTGCTTCCCTTTCCTCCACTTCTTTTTGCCAGGAAGTGATGGCAACGGATGCCATGATCGTAGCTTTTTTTAATGTTGAGTACTAGATATAAGGTGATGCTCATTTCTGGCACAAGATGAACACCAGGTGACGTTGTGACCCTTGTTTTTCAGTTGCTAAGTTGTGTCCGACTCTTCACGACCCCATGGACCATAGCATGCCAGGCTCCTCTGTCTTCCACTGTCTCCCAGAGTTTGTCCAAATTAACGTTCATTTTGCCGATGATCCTATCTAACCATCTCCTCCTATGCCGTCCCCCTCTCCTTTTGCCTTCCATCTTTCCCGACATCCGGGTCTTTTCCAAGGAGTCCTCTCCTCTCATTTGGTGGCTGAAATATTTGAGCTTCAGCTTCAGGATCTGTCCTTCCAAAGGAGAGTCAGGGTTGATTTCCTTTAGGATTGACCGATTTGATCTCCTTGCAGTCCAAGGGACTCTCCAGAGTCTTCGCGAACACCACAATTCAAAAGCATCAAAACATCTTTGGTTCTCACAGCCATACATTACTACTGGGAAAACCAAAGCTTTGACCATGTGGATCTTCTCCAAACAGTTCTTGGAAGAAAATATTAGCAGAAGACAATCAATGACGTTCCATTTCACACATGGACTGTCTTGATGGTTCTAGCTGACCACCAAAGGAAATAAAATGCTCGGTTTTCTTCTGATTGTTCTCCCAAGAGAGTCCATGAAGTCCTTCCAAGTATGCAGGAAGTCATGGAGAAACACTAATCTTGACTTTTTAGGTGTGTGTCATGTATGTGTTTCACTTTGAGAGCGGGCAACTAAATTTCATTTTTGATGTGTGCTGTTGTGCCCACAGATAAAGGTTATCTTATCTTAATCTTGACTGTAAAGCCAGTGGTGGGATTCAGCTGATTCACACCGGTTCAGTAGAATCGGTAGCTAAATTTTGCTGCATTCAGAAAACCGGCTGGCTTCCAGAAGTCCTCCCAGGCCCAGAATGGCCCGCTGGAAGTGCATGGATGCCACTTCCGGAAGTCCGTTTTAGGCCTTGGAGGCCTGGAGGAGGCCTCCCAGGCCTAGAATGGCCCACCAGAAGTGCATGGATGCCACTTCCAGAAGTCTGTTCTAGGCCTCGGAGGCCAAGGCCAGCATCGAATAAGAGAACCGGTTGTTCAGGTATTTGAATTCCACCACTGTGTAAAGTTATCTCCTGAACGTTGAATGTCGGGAAACGAAGGAAGGAGAGAACATCAAGGAAAAACATCTGAGCAGATGGCAAACATGCAACGGGTTAGGAGGGGCAGCTCAACAGCTTGAAGGCTGTGTCTGGGAGATGATGACAAGTTGGCATTTATCCCTGTCAGCAGTCAGTGGAACATCTGCCTCTCCCTGATGCTTCGAGGGGGTCAGTTATGAGCCATCATCATTTTTTTGTATACGCAGAAGACTCTCCATCCTGAGGAGAGAAAGGTCCTTCTCCTTATGTTTCAGCCTCTTTCCTTAATTAGGCTTAATGGTGTTCTTTCTCAGTCCATCGCTTGCTGGAACAGCTGTCAGGGGAGCAGGGAACTTTTCTTCTCTAAGTTTAATGACACATCAATTAGAGCTGAAGGTAGTATCTGCAAGAGTTGCCCCTTACGAGCAGAGGGTTGGGCTTTCGTGTGACGGAATTTTCATCGGTGACTGAGGAAAAACGTTTGTCATTTTCTAGAAACTGGAACAAAGGGCAGGAAATACAGCAAGGATGGGAAGAGCAGTCTGCTCTACTTGGAAAGAAGTTGACCTTGAGAATGGAACTCAAACAACAGCTTCAGCATCTCATCACTGGAGGTTTTTAAGAAGAGACTGGACAGCCCCTTGTCTGAAATGGTATGGGGTCTCCCGCATGAGCAGGAAGGGTTGGACTAGAAGACCTCCAAGCTCTCTTCCCGCTCTGTTCTGAATCTGAATCTCTGCTATCTATCCCAAAGCTCAGGAGGATCTTCAGCCAACACAACATACGTACACCCTTTAAACCCGAGAATACACTCAGGCAATATGCTGGCTCTGTAAACTGCTTAGAGAGGGCTGTAAAGCACTGTGAAGTGGTATATAAGTCTAAGTGTTATTGCTATTGCTCTACCCCCTCTCTCTTTCTCTCTCTCTGTCTGTCTGTCTATCATCACTTGTTCTATATCTGGTGGTGCAGTGGTTAGAATGCAGCATTGCAGGCTGACTCTGCCCACAGCCAGGAGTTCAATTCTCACTGGCTCAAGGTGGACTCAGCCTTCCATCCTTCCGAGGTCAGTAAAATGAGGACCCAGATCGTTGGGGGCAATATGCTGACTCTGTAAACCGCTTAGGGAGGGCTGTAAAGCACCGTGAAGCAGTATAGAACTCTTAAGTGCTCTTTCTTTCTTTCTTTCTTTCTTTCTTTCTTTCTTTCTTTCTTTCTTTCTTTCTTTCTTTCTTTCTTTCTTTCTTTCTTTCTTTCTTTCTTTCTTTCTTTCTTTCTTTCTTTCTCTCTCTCTCTCTCTCTCTCTCTCTCTCTCTCTTTCTTTCTTTCTTTTCCCTCCCTCCCTCCCTCCCTCCTTCCTTCCTTCCTTCCTTCCTTCCTTCCTTCCTTCCTTCCTTCCTTCCTTCCTTCCTTCCTTCCTTCCTTCCTTCCTCTGGCAGAGGGGTTAGAATGCCACATTGCACGCTGACTCTGCCCACAACCAGGAGTTCAATTCTCACTAGCTCAAGGTGGACTCAACCTTCCATCCTTCCGAAGTCAGTAAAATGAGGACCCAGATTGTTGGGGGCAAATATGCTGACTCTGTAAACCGCTTAGAGAGGGCTGTAAAGCACTGTGAAGCGGTATATAAATCTAAGTGCTATTGCTATTGGAAATTCTGGTCCCTACTGTGGTTACAAGTCAAGGGCTACCTATACTAGATAATAAATGTGTTTCATTTTAAAAGATGAAAATAATCCTTTGGTTTTTACATAACCCCAGTTTACCTCCCAGCCTGGAACAGGAGTTTCTCATGGTTGGATTGTATACCCCCCCCAAAAAATAATAATAATAAAATGACTAAATTCCTTTTCTTACCATGACTATCACTTGAGCCAAAATGAGTGTTCTGAAATTTCAAGTTATCTTCTTAGCTGCAACATTTGCTGCCTTGCCCCTTTTCTCCGTTGTTTGCGGGTGCTGAAAACAAAGGTGATCTTTCTTAGCTGTCATTTTCAAACAGAAGATGGCAGAATTTTTATGAGTGTCCCGTTTGAATGGCAGGGGAGATCTGTCTTGCTAAGCACTGGCTATCAACCCAGTTAATCATGCATCAAATCATTATCGCTCATTAGGACCAACAATGGAAACCCAACCACCTCGCACCAGTTTTAGAATTAGAGCACATCTGATGCCCTGTATTAATCACAACTTTCACACACACACAAAAGGAACTTTTTCATTACGGAACCAGCGGAGTGGGTGACCATAGAACTCATGTCGGCCCCAGAGGGCATATGCTCCCCAGCTTTAAATAAATATTCAATCATGGATTTAAATCAAACATTTGGAATCAGATTGTGGTGGATAAGCAGTAGAAAACATCAGTGGGAGAAGCTAGGTAATTCCAGATGCCTTTAGATGGTAGAAGAAGGGGGGGGTTTGTCAACCCAGTGGTGGGATTCAGCCAGTTCTCACCACTTCGGCAGAACCGGTAGCTAATTTTTTGTTGCCCAGGCCCAGAATGGACTTCCGGAAGCGGCATCCACACAGAGAACCGGTTGCTCACCTATTTGAATCTCACTACTGGGTCAACCTATTCTCCAAAGTACCAGAAGGCAAGACAAGAAGCAATGGATGGAAACTAATCAAGGAGAGAGGCAATCTGGAACCAAGGAGAAACTTCCTAACAGTGAGGACAATTAACCAGTGGAACAGCTTGCCTTCAGAAGTTGTGAGTGCTCCAACACTGGAGGTTTTTAAGAATATGGACAGCCACTTGTCTGAAATGGTATAGGGTCTCCTGCCTGAGCAGGGGGTTGGACTAGAAGACTTCTAAGGTCCCTTCCAACTGTGTTATTCTGTTATTCTAGTATAGGTGAATTTGAACTGTGTTTTGCACTGGGGACTTGGTACAGTTAGTGGTCATTTAGCAACTGACTCATTTAGCGACTGTTTGCAATTGCAATGAGAAACAATAACTTTATGAACAACCCTCAAATACTAGACCAAACCGGCATTAAGATTATACTAAAGGGAGGAAGGATGGCAAAAGGTTTAGGAACTCCTAGATGGATGGATGGATGGATGGATAGATAGATATAGCTAGGTAAATAGATATAGCTAGGTAAATAGATATAGCTAGGTAGATATAGCTAGATAGCTAGATAGCTAGATAGCTAGATAGCTAGATAGATAGATAGATAGAGACAGACAGACAGAGATAGATAGATAGACAGACAGACAGACAGACAGACAGTTAGATGAAGATAGATAGATATGATAGATAGATGATAGATAGATGATAGATAGATAGATAGATAGATAGATAGATAGATAGAGATGATAGATAGATAGACAGACAGACAAACAGATGATAGATATAGATATGATAGATAGATAGATAGATAGATAGATAGATAGATAGAGAGAGAGAGAGAGAGAGAGAGGTACACAAGTAGATACAGATAAATGATGGAGAGAGATAGTAGGATATAGATATATAGATATAAAGAGAGGTATTGAGATAGGATAGATGATAGATAGATAGATAGATAGATAGATAGATAGATAGATAGATAGATAGATAGATAGATAGATAGATAGATAGATAGATAGATAGATAGATAGATAGATAGATAGATAGATAGATATGGATAGAAAGAGACAGACAGACAGACAGACAAATAAAATGCTGGCTTCTTCATTGCATGACTTTCACAAGACCTCTTGAAGATCCCTTTCTCCATTAGCAAACGGTGGCAACTGATTGAAGACGTTTGCCTGAAACATCCATCCACTATTTTATTTCCCCCAAAATGCATTTTCTCTTTAGCTTGGAAATGTGACAGTTGCCATTTGTTATTAAAATATTCCCAATGGTGCCCCTTATTAGAGAGGAGAAGCAGAAGAGAGGAAAAAAAAAAAAACCTCCACCACAATAGTTTAGGCCCAGTTGTTTTCCTTACCCTTGCTAACGGAGCGCACAAATGAACAGTCATTGTGTCATTCACTCATTCCCAAAATGTTCATTTTTATTTATAATCCAAAAAGCAATTAAATTCTCTTTTATATCACATTGTCCAGGTGACAGATGCGTGCTGGATGGTTGACGGCTGGCATAAATCACGGCGAGATCAAAGCGCCTGTTTGACTCGGGAGCCCGTCTTTTGTGGCAGATGCTTCTCCAGACGGGGTGACAAGGAAATCCTTCACGTTGGGTCCCATTTTGGTTAACCTCTGTGCCTCGCTCTGACTTTGGAAGCTGACAGCTTGATTAGTTTTATGACAGCTGGGATTTCCCCCCCCCCCAGATATTTACCAAAGACAAACCAGCCACCTCAAGTCTCCCCTCTCCAACAGGTCTATTCAAACATACCTGAAAAACAAGCAAGGGCATGAAAGAAGCGAGTGACATAACTTGCTTCATCCTTTCCAGTAGAAACTTGGAGACAAGAACAAAATTCAGACAAGAGTAAATCAGTGTTTCGTTCACTGCATGGACAGGAGGGTATAGACCAGGGGTCTTCAAACCTGGCCCTTTTATGACTTGTGGACTTCAACTCCCGGAATTTCTCAGCCAGGCATGCTGGCTGAGGAATTCTGGGAGTTGAAGTCCACAAGTCATAAAAGGGCCAAGTTTGAAGACCCCTAGTATAGACTGTGCAGCCAGAAATGCATTGACTTGGTTGCTACAATACAAGAAAAGATGTTGAGACACAAGAAAGAGTGCAGAGAAGAGCAACAAAGATGATTAGGGGACTGGAGGCTAGAACATACGAGGAACAGTTGCTGGAATTGGATATGTCTAGTTTAATGAAGAGAAGGATGATGGGTGACATGTTAGCAGTATTCCAATATTTGAGGGGCTGCCACAAAGAAGAGGGAGTCAACCCATTCTCCAAAGCACCTGAAGGCAGGATAAGAAGCAAGGGATGGAAACTAACCAAAGAGAGAAGCAACCTAGAACTAAAGAGAAATTTCCTGACAATGAGAACAATTAACCAGTGGAACAACCTGCCTCCAGAAGCAGTGAATGCTCCAACACTGGAAGTTTTTAAGAAGAGACTGGACAGCCATTTGTCTGAAATGGTATGGAATAGAATAGAATAGAATAGAATAGAATAGAATAGAATAGAATAGAATAGAATAGAATAGAATAGAATAGAATAGAATAGAATAGAATAGAATAGAATAGAATAGAATATTTGTTGGCCAAGTATGATACACACACAAGGAATTTGTTTCCTCTCAGTGTACATGCAAAACAATAGAGTAATAATAATCATAATAATGATACCAATAAGAGTAGATAGTGGAACAGATGAGAAGGATAAAAGTAATACAGTCATACTAGATGGGTTAATGTAGTTAGACATAAGACAGTATACTTACAGCCTACAGCTTACAGATGTGGGCAACTTTTATGGCCAGATTAAAGGAAAAAAAAGCATAGATAAATTTAACTCTCCATAAAAAGGAGGGGAAGTGTGAGAGGATAGAATCTTTCTCATCTTCTTATCTAATTAAATTTATATTAGAAAATCAAATAAAAAATTTATGTCCGGCCTCACCAAAGTAGTCCTTTGTAGATGGGTTTAAATTATCCAGTGTTTAAATTGAGTTCATTTTACTGAGGGCATTTCATCAAGGATTTAATTAAGATTGAACTATATAGCTTGAAAATTTGGTAATTTGGTGACCACCCTCCAAGCCATGTTGATTTAAGTTGGCAGAAGTGAGAATCTAATCTAATTTTTTTTTGCTGTGTTAGGGTTTTGGGTCTCTGCTAGAGAATGGTCAGAAGTCAAGGAATCATTATTAAAATGATGTCCTCTTAATCTTTTGGGGAGGGGACGAGGAGAAACCTTCATTTCAAAGATATTATCTCTGTTTGTAGCTAGTGATTGGGTTACTCTAACCCAGGGACCTTCAAACTTGGCCCATTTATGACTTGAGGACTTCAACTCCCAGAATTCCTCAGCCAGCATGGGGGAACTATGGCCCCTTCATGACTTGTGGACTTCAACTCCCAGAATTCCTCAGCCAGCTTGAGGGAACTATGGCCCCTTCATGACTTGAGGACTTCAACTCCCAGAATTCCTCAGCCAGCATGGGGGAACTATGGCCCCTTCATGACTTGTGGACTTCAACTCCCAGAATTCCTCAGCCAGCATGAGGGAACTATGGCCCCTTCATGACTTGAGGACTTCAACTCCCAGAATTCCTCAGCCAGCATGGGGGAACTATGGCTCCTTCATGACTTGTGGACTTCAACTCCCAGAATTCCTCAGCCAGCATGAGGGAACTATGGCCCCTTCATGACTTGAGGACTTCAACTCCCAGAATTCCTCAGCCAGCATGGGGGAACTATGGCTCCTTCATGACTTGTGGACTTCAACTCCCAGAATTCCTGAGCCAGTGTGCCTGGCTGAGGAATTCTGGGAGTTGAAGTCCACAAATCATAAAAGGGCCAAGTTTGAAGACCCCTGCTCTAAGGAAGGAGGAAGGAAACAGAAAAAGCTCTGTGACTTCTTTATATAATTGGAAAACTATATTTCATCTCCCCCTCCCCCCCCCAAAAAAAAACCACCCAGGTAATAAATACTTGAGGCATGATACCATATTGTATTCCTGCGCTTTTAATATGTCTGTGCGTGCATTTATTCTTATGTGTTTTGTTATTACGAACTGCCAAGAGTCCATTCATAATTGCAACAGGATATAAATCTGATTAAATAAATAGATAAACCCAAAGAACGATCGAGGTTCTTTTTTTTTTTTTTTTAAGTCCTTGAACCGAACAGCAATAATACCAAAAGCAAAACAACATTTAAACAACTCACAGCGAAAAACGTATTAAGCGATATCCAGAGAACCAAGGAAACAAGAAATAAAATGCAATTAAATCAGTAATATCAATAAAATACAATTAAGGACTTGGGAATAAGGGATGGAGCTGCCTGCAGTTCCTTGCAGTGCGGTTTTGCTAGCAATCCATAAAAGTCTGAAAATTCAACTGTGGGAACACCAGCTATGTTCAAACAACACACTCACCCAGGGTGGATGGGACCTGGGAGATCTTCTAGTTCAAACCTGTGATCAAAGCAGGAGACCTTATACCATCCTGGTTCAGTGGTTGTCCAGTCTATTGTTTGAAAACCTCCAGTGATGGAGCATCCAACCACTCTGGGAGGTACGATCTCCAATTGATTAATTATTCTCACTGTCAGAAACTTTGTCCTCACTTCTAGGTTGGATCTCTCTTTAATGATAAGGTAAGATGAGATAACCTTTATTGTCATTCTTTTACTGTGGGCACAACGGCACACATCAAAAATGAAATTTAGTTGCCCCCTCTCAAAGTGAACACATACATGACACATACCTAAACATACTATATACAACATATGTATAGACCCACACCCCTACATATACATAACAAATAAATATTAAACACTGTCCATCTTGAATATATAACAGAAGGAGGAAGCTTGAGAGTTCACAAGGTTAATGCTGTATGGAATGAAACTATGGCTCAATCTGGATGTTCTGTTACGGATACCACAAAGCCCCCTCCTCCCAGAAGGTAACAAGGAAAACAGGTCGTGAAGAGGATATGTAGTGTCCCAGATAATCTTACGGACCCTGCTCAAGCAACGCTTCTGTGCCATGTCCTGGATGGGAGGGAACTGCCAATGATCTTTTCTGCCGTCCTCACCACTCTCTGCACCGCCTTCCTGTCCGAAGCAGTGATACTTCCAAACCAGACTGTGATGCTGTATGACAGGATGCTCTCAATCGTCCTCCTGTAGAAAGTGGTAAGGACAGGGGGAAGGAAGATGTGCTTTTCTCACGCGACGCAGAAAATGCAGGCGCTGCTGTGCCCGCTTCACCAGTGTCTCGCTGTTGAGCGACCAAGCCAGCCTACTTGTTAACTGCACACCCAGGAATTTGATGCTGGTAACTTTGGAGGTCTTCTAGTCCAACCCCCTGCTCAAGCAGGAGACCCTGTACATTTCAGACAGGCCTTTTCTTAAAAGCTTCCAGTGATGGAGCATCCCACAACTTCTGAAAGCAAGCTGTTCTTTTATCCTTGGTTATTTTCCATCCATTGCTTCTTGCCTTGCCTTCTGGTGCTTTGGAAAATAAGTGGACCCCTTCTTCTTTCTGGCTGCCCCTCAAATATTGGAACACTGCTATTATGTCACCCCTGGCCCTTCTCTTCGTTAGACTAGACATACCCAATTCCTGAGGCCATTCTTCATATGTTTTAACCTCCAGTCCCCCTGATCATCTTTGTGGCTCTTTTCTGCACTCTTTCCAGAGTCTCAAGATCTTTTTTTATTATGCGGTGACCCAAACTGGATGCAATATTCTAAGTGTGGCATTACTAAACTAAGGCACATAAACTAAGGTTTTATAAACCAAGGCAGACCATATCATTTGCAGCCATTCCTGCCTCCTTTTGGAACGGCACGCCTTGTTAAATGAAATGTGCCACGGATGAACCCATAAATAATGAAACAAAAAACCAATGTAGGGCCCTAGCGATGGAAAAAAAAGAGCAGTCTAAATTGGTGATCAAGTTAGAGATCACAGGATTGCTTTGCTATTAGAAAGTATGAACTTGCTTTTCTGCTTTTTCAATAGAGTTCTTTTTCTGTTTTGTGCAATATAATATTCACACTACGTTCTCTAATCCATCACTCACGCGTCTCGAGGGAGTAACGGCTTTCAGTAAATCAAAGCAATGTAATCTAATAAACAGCGCATCTTTTCTGGGATAACTGTGATGCATAGACCGAGTCTGTCCATGGCTAATGCTGCAGTTGGTTGGGGTGTTGTGTTGTTTGCCCAATTATCTCCGTGTTCCGTCTGCAGTTTTGGAGTCGGGTGGAGAATGCAGAAAGTCCACCACATGGGTTACTTTGTAGGAAAGAGTGATCAAGGGGTTCCCGTGCAATCATGTGGTTGAAAAGTCTGTGTTACTTTGTCTAGGGCAGTGGTGGCGAACCTATGGCATGGGTGCCAGAGGCGGCACTCAGAGCCCTCTTTGTGGGCACACCTGCCATGCCCCAGAGATGGCAACCGTCCCTCTTCAACCAGCCACCTGCTAACTTGCCGAGGTCCCACGTGGCCAGATGCATCCCAGTATCCATGCGCTCGCTGGCCTCTGTGTGCGGGGGCTGATGGTGTCAGGCAGCAGCCACCTCGGCCCCTGCCTCACCTTGCCCTGTGACAATGGCACCCCCACCCTGCCTCATCTTGCCTTGCCTCACCCCCACAGGACAAGCCTCCTGTCCACCGCCCCACCTGCCAGAGACCCCCTGGATCTCCCTCAACCCTGCCCGGCCCCCACAGGTGTCCCCATGAGCAACATCGAGGTGATCACGCCCACCTTGGCCACACCCACCTAGTCTGCCATGACCACCACAGCCACGCCCACCCAGTGGGCCATGCCCACCTGGCACCTGGCGATAAATAAGTGGGTTTTGGGTTGCAGTTTGGGCACTCGGTCTCTAAAAGGTTCGCCATCACTGGTCTATGGAGATTCTCAGTCATCCAGGTCATGGTTGTCCCAAAGATGCTTTTTCAGGAGGCAACTGGACTTTCTTGGGTTTCTTTGAAGATGTTTCACATCTCCTCCAAGAAGCTTCTTCAGCTCTGACTGGATGGTGGGGAATGGAAGGGTTTATGGAATCTTGTGAGCACTCTTCCACATACCGTGAGAGAGGATGTATATAGTATTGACAAAGTGGCTGCTCTAAGCAATGACTGCCGGTCCCAAAAGAGTCATTTACCCAAAGGCGACCTGGTGGAGTTGTTCATATTCCCCAGTAACCATACATATAAATCCCACAGCGAGTAACATGTTACCCTTCAGGTATTGTTGGACTCTAGCTGCCATCAGTCTTTCCTATGACCGTGCTATCTTGGACTTATGAGAATTATGAGTTTGACAACGTTCGTGTTATCCAACTGTGTTTCCAAGCAAGGTGGTTGTAGAGTAGCTTGAAAGAATGCTTCAGATGTAGCTCAGTGTTCATCCAGGATTTCAGGCAAACATTCATTAAGGCTATGAAACGTGCCCTGTTAAGTCAAGGACTACAAAAATCTATTGGGAAAAGCTGATTTTAATATCGGGATGAGGAAACAAAGAAGGTTCTTAGTTCTTATGGTCTGCCAAAACCAGGAGAGTGGCCATGTGTGTTCTGAAATGCCAGGAAGACAATAAAAAGTAATTAAAAGAGTCATCTTTGGCTGGATGAAGAACACAGCTAGGCTTCCCATGGCTGCATCAGGCCCACTTTTCTCTCAAAGGTGTTCCTCAGGGAGATGGATTTTTCAAAGATTTTAGGAGTATAAATCCTCCTGGTCATTTGCATTCTTTTAGAGAGTCATCGTTGAGGCCACCTGGAGGTTTATCTGTGTCCTCAGGGTCACCTGAGTGGTGCAAATGGGCGTGGAGCCTTCTTGGAACTGTTGAAAGGACTGTGTTGTAGACTGGAGATAGGTGGTGTCGTATCCCTCCCCTTCTGTTGAGTTCAGTTTTGACATAGATGGCCTCTGTGTTGCTTTAGCAATAATGATGGCGTTTCCCAGGGTCTACACATAGTCCTCGATTCGTTCATAGACCATTCAGAGTTACAATGGCACTGAAGTGACTTGTGACCATTTTTCACACAACAATTGCATGGTCACGTGATCAAAATTCAGATGCTTGGCAACTGGCTCGTATTTATGACTGTTGCAGTGGCCCAGCACCATGTGATCCCCTTCTACGACCTTCTGACGAACAAAATCCATGGGGAAGCCAGATTCACTTAACAACCCTGTTACTATCTTAATAACAACAACAACAACAACAACAACAACAACAATAAAGTTGGAAGGGACCTTGGAGGTCATCTAGTCCAACCCCCTGCTCAGGCAGGAAACCCTACATCATTTCAGACAAATGGCTGTCCAGTCTCTTCTTAAAAACTTCCAGTGTTGGAGCATTCACCGCTTCTGGAGGCAGGTTGTTCCACTGGTTAATTCAGGGGTAGGCAACCTTGGCTCTTTTATGACTCGTGGACTTCAACTCCCAGAATTCCTGAGCCAGCCATGCTGAGGGGAAAGGGAGAGGTTTCCAAGCTGAACCAGGCTGGCTCAGGAATTCTGGGAGTTGAAGTCCACGAGTCATAAAAGAGCCAAGGTTGCCTACCCCTGGCTTAATTGTTCTAACTGTCAGGAAGTTTCTCCTTAGTTCTAGGTTCTTAAAGAACTGCAGTCATTTACTTAACAACGACGGTAAGAAAGGTCGTAAAACGGGACAAAATTCACTTAACGACTGTCTTGCTTAGCAATGGAAATGTTGGGCTTAATTATGGTCATATATCAAGGACTCCCTGTATGTCTGAATGATTGGAACACGGAAGAAGGCCACCCAATGCACTTTGTTGTTTTAAACATACCCTGCAAATCTTGCATTCGGAGTTGCATTTTATTTTACGGCAGAGACTGTTCACGCTTACAGTTCTAAACACGCTAAATGATCTTGTAAATTACCTCGGTGGGACTTAGATCTAAGCAAATGCGCTTAAGGACTGCACAGTTGCTGTGTTGCCACAGATACAACATTCAAATCTGTGTTATAAACTGAGAGACCCATTAAAAAACAAAACAAAAAACTTTTAGACTCCCAAAGGGGAAATAACCCAGACCTGAGGATAATTTTTTAAACAAAAACAATATCACCTCATATTAATGAGATCAAATGGAATACTTGATTCCACCTGAGCTTGGAAATTGGCGTATGGTGATACATAGTAAAGAATAAAGCAAAACAGTACATATCCATAATAGACATTAAACTATATTTAAGCAAAAATGGCTTCCATTCACTGCTAGTCCTCAACTTATCACCACAATTGAGCCCAAAATTTCTGTTGTTAAGTGAGACATTTGTTAAGTAAG
This sequence comes from Azemiops feae, assembly GCA_023970755.1. Taxonomy (NCBI): domain Eukaryota; kingdom Metazoa; phylum Chordata; class Lepidosauria; order Squamata; family Viperidae; genus Azemiops; species Azemiops feae. The sequence goes on from JALGBA010004162.1 coordinate 300,870, forward strand.
TTTCGCCCATTTCACGACCTTTCTTGCCACCGCTGTTAAATGAATCACTGCAGTTGATTAGTTAGTAACCCGGTTGTTAAGTGAATCCGGTTTCCCCATTGACTTTCCTTGTCAGAAGGTCGCAAAAGGGGATCACGTGACCTTGGGACACAGCAAAGGTCACAAGTATGAACCAGGTTGCCAAGCCTCTGAATTTTGATCACATGATCATGGGGATGCTTCAAAGGTCGTAACTGTGAAAAATGGTCATAAGTCACATTTTTCAGTCCCGTTGTAACTTTGAATGGCCACTAAATGAACTGTTGTAAGTGGAGGACTGCCTGTATACTATATACAAGTAGACCTCAACTTATGAACCTAACTGAGCCTGGAATTACAATTGCAAATCATGGTGGTTGTTAAACGGGTCACATGTGACCACATTCAATTTTATGACCTTTTTTTGCGATGGTTGTTAAACAAACAGTGGAACAGCTGGCCTCCAGACATCGTGGGTGCTCCATCACTGGAGGTTTTTAAGAAGAGACTGGACAGTCATTTTTCTGAGGTGGTATAGGTTCTTCTGCTTGAGCGGGGGGCTGGACTAGAAGACCTCCAAGGTCCCTTCCAGCTCTATTCTATTCTATTCTATTCTATTCTATTCTATTCTATTCTATTCTATTCTATTCTATTCTATTCTATTCTGTTCTGTTCTGTTCTGTTCTGTTCTGTTCTGTTCTGTTCTATATCGTGGCTGCTCCATCACTGGAGGTTTTAAAGAAGAGCTGGACAGTCACTTTTCTGAGATGGTATAGGTTCCCCTGCTTGAGTGGGGGGCTGGACTAGAAGACCTCCAAGGTCCCTTCCAGCTGTATTCTATTCTAAATGTCACAATTGTTAAGTAAACACCATGGCTATTAAGTGAATGCCGCAGTCGGTAAATGAACCCATTATATCCAATGGGTGTTTTTCTTTTTGGCCAGAAACTGGAAGTAAACACTGTTTTCCAACATAAAGTACCAAAAATCACAGTCATGTGATCACAGGATGCCGCATACAGGCCATTTGCCAAGTACGCAAAATGTGATCACGTGACTATGGTGTGGAGGAGTGGACATTAGTACTTCAAAATCAGGTCATAAGTAGTTCTGGGGAGACCTGTTTCAACTCTGACTGGTCCCAAGCAACTGGTTGTAAGTCAAAGGACAACCTGTACCACAGAGCAAGGCAAACATATACATGGGCACCACAGGTTTTCCAGACTTTGTAACTTTAAGATGTGTGAACTTCAACTCCCAGAGTTCCCCAGCCAGCCAGCCAGGAATTATATGGGTGAAGTACTAGTACCACTTTAGAAATCCTTAGTAAGGCCACACCTGGAATACTGCATCCACGTTTGTTTGCCACATTACAAAAAAGATGTTGAGACTTTGGAAGAAGTGCAGGGAAGAGCAACTAAAATGATTAAGGTCTGGAGGCTAAGAACGGTTGCAGGATTTGGGTTTGGCTAGTCTAGAGAAAAGAAGTATTAGGGGCGACATGATAGCAGTATTCCAGTATTTGAGGGGCTGCCACAAAGAAGAAGGGTCAACCTATTCTCCAAAGCACCTGAAGGCAGAACAAGAAACAATGGATGGAAACTAATCGAGGAGAGAAGCAACCTGGAATTAAGGAGAAACTTTCTGATAGTGAGAACAATTAATCAGTGGAACAGCTGGCCTCCAGAAGTTGTGGGTGCTCCATCACTGGAGGTTTTTAAGAAGAGACTGGACAGTCATTTGTTTGAAATGGTATAGGGTCTCCTGCTTGACCAGGGTGTTGGACTAGAAGACCTCCAAGGTCCCTTCCAGCTCTATTCTGATTAATTCTGGGAATCCCCGGTGATCTGCAGAATAGTTTCTAATGTTTATGTTTATAAAAAATTGTGAATCAGTTGGAGTACAAAAAACAAAAAAAAAGGTCAGAAACCAAACACTCATCTACAGCATTTTAACAGTTCTTTTTTTCCCCTCTACTTAATTTTCTTCTTCTTGTTTAAAATAGCATTTACAAATAACATTACTGTGGAGATTTGGGTGTTAAACTCGAAGATTTAAATTCTCTTTTATACCATAAAAATAACTCAGTGTACTTTGTCTGCTAATAGTCAATCTTTTATTCACGTCATGCTGAGCATTAATTGTACAACTTCAGTAATTTTCTGAGTCCACTGATTGATATTATAGCTTTTGAAATTGCATCTTTGTTTTAAATAAGTTAAAAGGGGGAGAAGTGGAATCAAGACAAAGCTTCTGCGTTGTGTTCTGTTGCTCAGTGAGAGAGTTGTTAATAATAATAATAATAATAAAGTTGGAAGGGACCTTGGAGGTCATCGAGTCCAACCCCCTGCTCAGGCAGGAAACTCTACACCATTTCGGACAAATGGCTGTCCAGTTTTATGACTTATCCTGCCAGAGTTGTTAAGTGAATTACTGCAATTATTAAGTTAGTAACATGGTGTTAAGTGAACCTGGCTGCCCCATTGACTTTGTTTGTCAGAAGGTTGCAAAAGGGGATCACCTGACCCCGGGACATCACAACCGTCATAAATATGACCCAGTTGCCAAATTTCTGAATTTTGATCACGTGATCAAGGGACTTCTGCAACGGTTGTAAGTGAGAAAAACGGTCATAAGTCACTTTTTTCAGTGCTGTTGTAACTTCAGTGCTAGGCTGCATTAACAGAGAGATAGAATCAAGATCACGTGAAGTGTTGGTACCATTTTACAATGCCTTGGTAAGGCCACACTTTGAATACTGCATCCAGTTTTGGTCACCACGATGTAAAAAAGACGTTGAGACTCTGGAAATAGTACAGAGAAGAGCAACAAAGATGATCAGGGGACTGGAGGCTAAAACATATAAGGAACGGTTGCTGGAATTGGGTATGTCTAGTTTAATGAAGAGAAGGATGAGGGGGGACACGATAGCAGTCTTCTAATGTCTCAGGGGCTGCCACAAAGAAGAGGGAGACAAGCTATTCTCCAAAGCGCCTGAAGGCAAGACAAGAAACAACGGATGGAAACTAATCAAGGAGAGAAGCAACCTAGAACTATGGAGAAACTTCCTGACAGTTAGAACAATTAACCAGTGGAACAACCTGCCTCCTGAAGCGGTGAATGCTCCAAGTTTTAAAGAAGAGACTGGACAGCCATTTGTCCGAAATGGTATAGGGTTTCCTGCCTGAGCAGGGGGTTGGACTAGATGACCTCCAAGGTCCCTTCCAACTTTATTATTATTATTATTATTATTATTATTATTATTATTATTATTATTATTATTATTATTATTATTATTATTATTTATTATATCATCATCATCATCATTCATCATCATCATCATTCATCATCATCATCATCATCATCATTATTATTATTATTATTATTATTATTATTATTATTATTATTATTATTATTATTATTATTATTATTATTATTATTATTATTATTATTATTATTATTATAACTTTGAGTGGTCACTATACAAACCGTTGTAAGTGGAGGGCTAGCTGTAGTCTAGAACCAGCCAAAAAAAGCAGGCATATCTTTATTTTAAATGCAAAAACTGATCTTGGCAACATATGGAAAATAGCCATAACCGGCTAATATGCATCAGCTTGGAAGAATAGTCCAAATAGTGAAATAGTCCTTTTGCGGAATGGAGACCAATGGGGAAAAAACAACAACAGTGGAACTTCGATAGCCATTAATATGTAGAACTGATGTTTGAAAAAAGTGGAGGTTTCTGTATAAAAGCTGGAAAGCATTGCTTAGTTTTGTGTTCTTTTTATATGTTTTTTTTAAATTACAAGACACCCAATCTGGTCTAATGGTTAAGGCCCCAGGCTAGAAAGTGGGAGATCTTGAGTTCTAATCCCACCTTAGCCACAAAAGCTGGCTGGATGACTCTGGGCCCGTCACCAGGAGAGGCTAAATTCTAGTTTCACCTTAGCCACGAAAGTCGGTTGAGTGACTTTGGGCCCATCACAAGGGGACTGAGAGTTCTAGTCCTGCCTTAGCCATAAAAGCCAGCGGGATGACCTTGAGCCAATTAGTCTCTCTCAGCCTAACCCATCTCACAAGGTTGTTGCTGCGGGGAGAATAGGAAGAGGAAGGTATTTTGGATAGGTTCGCTGCCTTGAGTTATTTGTAAAAATAATCAAAGTGGGAAACAAACAAACACACAAAGAAACAATATCTGTCGAGGGGATCTTTGACTTACAATATAATGGAGCCCAACGTTTTTATTGCTTTGTGAGACAGTTGTTAAGTGAGTTTTGCCCCATTTTATGACCTGTCTTGTTAAGTGAATCGCTGCAGTTGTTAAGTTAGTAACACAGTTGCATCTGGCTTTCCGATTGACTTTGCTTGTAATAAGTTTGCAAAAGGGGATTACCAAGACCCAGGATGCTTATTTCAGTGTCATTGTAACTTTGAACGGTCACTAAATGAATGGCTAGCTGTATACCTAAGGTGTCACTAAATGGTCACTAAATTGAGGACTACCCATATACCTAAAGTGACCTCCCACTTTTGTTTAATACAGATATATTAACAATGCAATCACCTCTCTCTGAGTTGAAAGAAATAACCCCAAATAAGATATGAGTATCTTCAGGCACATATTATCATGTCTGGTGGACATGTGACAAAGCAAAGAACTATTGGAAAAAGATACATACTTGGTTAGAAAAGATACTGGGAGAACATGTAGACTTTAAACCTGATTTTTTCTTACTAGGTATAATGCCAGAAAAGACTAACAAACAAAGCCTATATTTGATTCTACACGTCACAACAGCAGCAAGAATAATATTTGCGCAATACTGGAAAAATGAAGGAACACCACCAGAGGAAGAAATAATTAAAAAAATACTGGAATGCGCAGAGACGGACAGATTGACTATGAGTTTGAAAGAAAAAGAAGAAACAGAATATTATCAAACCTGGAACTTATTCTATCAATGGCTAGAGGAAAGATTGAAGGATTAGGAATTAAATATGTATTAGTGTTTTTAAACCCAGACAGCACGTTGGTTGAAAAATTATTGTATGTAAGAAAAAATCAATAAAATCTTATATATATAAATATAAAAAAAGATATGAGTATCTTAAAATACTCACAATGCACATATTAAAAATTGGCATTCATTAAGTATTTTCCTCTTAATTTCATCTAAAACATAGTAAGATATCAAAGATAAATCACCTTAGATTTAGGAAGCTATAATACCTCTTTAGTCAAGCTCAAGCCAATAGCTTTCTACCTGCAACACACAAACACACTGCACAATTTCAATTGAAAGAAACGTGACAGGTTGTTGATTGTTTCAGCCAGGGAGTAATGAGAATTGAAACAGCAATGCAAAAAAAAATGTTAGAGGTATTTTTAGCTGCTGCAATCAACCTCCCTGATTAATTCTAAAATCACAGGACCAACAAGGCAGAGACCAGCAGATTAATGCACAAAAATCTCATGGGTTCTACGAAATGTCTTGAGAAACTTTCCTTTGGAGCTCTAGCTGCAACGGATATAAATGTTGTCATTTCATCAGCCAGATCCTTGTTTGTGCAAAAGAGATGTTGATGGATTGCTTTAACTGGGGATGTACACCGGTCCAAGTTGGGCCTGAACGAGAAAAGTGAGGACATTCTATTTCTTGCTCTAGAAATTCTCCTCTGGAAAAAGAACAGGCAAAGTCTGGGAAGATGGAGTCAAGAGAGGACTCAGCCTAGAATCGTTACATGTCCACAAACACTGCAAGTCCAGTCCCCCTTGGATTCCATTGTCCCTTATCTGGCACCAATTTACACTGACTGTTTTGTTTCAGAATTGAAAAAGGCACTCGGCAAGGTAGCATCCTGTCACCTACAGTATTCAACACGTACACAGAAACAGTTACGAGAAATGCACATTTGGACAAATTGGGGTTAAAATCGGTGGTAGGGATATCAACAACCTCCGATATGCAGATAATACAATTATCACTCAAGAAAAGCAAGGGGGATCTGGAGTGGCTAATCCTGAGAGTCAAAGATGAGAGTGAAAAATTTGGACTGCACTGTAACATCAAGAAAGCAAAGATTATGACCACTGCAGAAAACACACAGGTCAGAGTGCAGATCGACAACGAGACCAGCAAAACAGTAAAGGAATTCATCTTCCTGGGCTCTAAAATCAGCCAAAGTGGTGACTGCAGTCCTGAGATCAGGAGGTGTATAGCACTTGGAAGAACGATAATGTCTGGCATTAATAACATCTGGAAAAATAAAGATATCAGCCTCCCAACCAAATGCAGATTAGTTAACATAATAATTTTTCTAATTGCTACTTATGGCTGTGAAATCTGGACTCTGAAAAAGACAGATAGGAGAAGGGTAGATGGTTCTCAGCTGTAGTGCTGGGGGTGACTGTTACGCAGCTCATGGACTGCAAAAATCACAAAGAAATCCTAGACTGAACCTCACACAAAACATCAGTTGAAGCCAAGATTGCTAAACAAAGGCTATTGTACTTCAGTCTGACTCACTCAAAAAATCAGTCATGCTGGGAGTGATCATTGAAAAAAAGAGAAGGGGCCGCCCTGGCTGAACACTATAAAGCAGTGATCCCCAACCTTTGCAGCTTGGTGGCCTGGGTCAGGGGTGGGAAAGAGGAATCGGGCTGCGTGAGCTGCATGCGTGCGTGCACGGACATGTACACACACATGCAGCTCGACTGCAACTTGAGCTGTTTGCGCATGTGTGTGTGCACCGGCCCACCACCCCTGCGAGTCAAGTTCCATGCATGCACATGTGCACTAGCCTGCCGCTTGTGTGAGTCAAGCTGCTTGCAAGTGCGTGTGTGCTGGCCTGCGGTCTGGTTGCGAATAGGGCACAGCCCGGTACTGGATTGCTGCCCGGGGGTTGGGGACCCTTGTTATAAAGGATGACTTCAGGATGACCGTGGTGGATCTGAAGAAGGCAGTGTGAGACAGAGGGGCATGGAGAGTGCTAGGACCATAAAGAGGCTGAGGGTCAGACCTGACTGAATGGCTGTGTCAAGCTTGAAGCTCGCTTTGCTGGTGCAATAATTATTGCTTCTTAGCTTGCCAACGAACTTGGGGGGAGGATGGAGAAATGGAATGCCAGCTACAAAGATAAAGAATACAGACCGTGAGAATCAAGGACGCTTCCCCAGGTGTCTAACCCGACTCAGAGACATTTTCTCAAAACAATATAAATGCTCCTAATTGGGCAATGTGACCTGTTAATAATAATAATAATAATAATAATAAAGTTGGAAGGGACCTTGGAGGTCATCTAGTCCAACCCCCTGCTCAGGCAGGAAATCCTATACCATTTCAGACAAATGGCTGTCCAGTCTCTTCTTAAAAACTTCCAGTGTTGGAGCATTCACCACTTCTGGAGGCAGGTTGTTCCACTGGTTAATTGTTCTAACTGTCAGGAACTTTCTCCTTAGTTCTAGGCTGCTTCTCTCCTTGATTAGTTTCCATCCGTTGCTTCTTGTCCTGCCTTCTGGCGCCTTGGAAAATAGCTTCACTCCCTCTTCTTTGTGGCAGCCCCTGAGATATTGGAACACTGCTATCATTTCCCCCCTCGTCCTTCTCTTCGTTAAACTAGACATACCCAATTCCAGCAGCCGTTCCTTATATGCTTTAGCCTCCAGTCCCTTAATCATCTTTGTTGCTCTTCTCTGTACTCTTTCTAGAGTCTCAACGTCTTTTTTACATCATGGTGACCAAAACTGGATGCAGTATTCCAAGTGTGGCCTTACGAAGGCATTGTAAAGTGGTATTAATACTTCACATGATCTTGATTCTATCCCTCTGTTAATGCAGCCTAGCACTGTGTTGGCCTTTTTGGATGGGAGGAAGAATTTTATGGGAGGAAGAATTTTATACTTTTACTATAGGGGTTTGGGCTGGGGTTTGCCAGAGCTGGTTTTGCTTTCATATGTGCCGTAATGATGTACTCAATAAAGTTTTACATTAAGAGATTGGAATGCTTGCTTGGTTGGGTTCATCAGTCGGAACCTTGACAGACTGACAATGATGATGTTAGTAGAGTAGTTTTTCTGTATGGGCTTGAGTGCAGAAAATCTTCTTAACAGGAACTTAACGCATGAGCCTAATTCTTTGCGCCTGAAACCTCCACATTTTAAACATCCTGGCTTGCCTTTTTGTCACATTATTCACCAAAGCACCAGAGGGAAGGACGAGAAACAATGGTTGGAAACTGATCAAAGAGAGAAGCAACCTGGAATTAAGGAGAAACTTCATGACAGTGAGGACAATTAACCAGTGGAACAGCTTGCCTCCAGAAATCGTTGGTGCTCCATCACTGGAGATTTTTAAGAAGAGGCTAGACAGTCACTTGTCTGAGATGGTATAGGTTCCCTGCTTAAACTGGGGGCTGGACTAGAAGACCTCCAAAGTCCCTTCCTATTCTATTCCGTTCCGTTCCGTTCCGTTCCATTCTATTCTATTCTATTCTATTCTATTCTATTCTATTCTATTCTATTCTATTCTATTCTATTCTATTCTATTCTATTCTATTCTATTCTATTCTCAGAGAAAAAGGCTTTTGTAGTATGGGTAGTCCTCGATTTACAATCTTTTGTTTAGCAACTGTTCAAAGTTACCACAGCCTTGAGAAAAAGGGACTTAATGACTTAATAATAATAATAATAATAAAGTTGGAAGGGACCTTGGAGGTCATCGAGTCCAACCCCCTGCTCAGGCAGGAAACCCTATACCATTTCAGACAAATGGCTGTCCAGTCTCTTCTTAAAAACTTCCAGTGTTGGAGCATTCACCGCTTCTGGAGGCAGGTTGTTCCACTGGTTAATTGTTCTAATGTCCTCGTCCTTACGACTGTTGCAAGGTCACATGGTCAAAACCTGAGAGCTTGGCAACTGGCATATGTTTATGATGGATGCACTGTCCCACGGTCACATGATCACCAGTTGTGACCTTCCCAGCTGGGACAAACCAAGTCAATGGGGGAAGCTGGATTTGCTTAACGACCGTGTGAACCCCTTAGCAACTGCGATGACTCACTTAACAACCAGGAGAAAAATAAAGAGGAGAAATAAAACAATAAAACAAGGTAGTTTGGGATGCCAGGCAGAAAACACCTCCCATTGGCACTTTGAGGACAAATCTATGGGAATTATCCGCAGTTGAAAACCCCCAAATCCTTATATATCAACTTGACTTAGCTGATTCTGTTCATCTAAAAACTGATTTTTCCCACAATCCTTGTGGAAATATGAATCTCACAGGGAGACTGTCTTTGTTCCCAGCCCTTTAGAAATTAATCGACCGCTTGAGCAGTAACAGTACGTTATTACCACACTCCTAGCTGCAGTGCCAATTTATTTCAAATAAATGTTGAGTGGTATAATTAGATAGCATCGCTGTTGCCCCTTTAAAGGCCAGTTTGAAATGAGGCACAGGGAATGCCAGCAGGATTTCAAGACATTTTCTTTCTGGAGAATAAAACTCGCTGATAAGATGTATTAGTAAAAAAGGGAGGAATAAAAGGAAGAAAGGAAAGGAATAAAAGAAAGAAAAGGAAGCAGTACGTAGTGTATAATGTTTTTTTAATAATATAATATTAATAATAAAGTTGGAAGGGACCTTGGAGGTCATCGAGTCCAACCCCCTGTTCAGGCAGGAAACCCTATACCATTTCTGACAAATGGCTGTCCAGTCTCTTCTTAAAAACTTCCAGTGTTGGAGCATTCACCGCTTCTGGAGGCAGGTTGTTCCACTGGTTAATTGTTCTAACTGTCAGGAAGTTTCTCCTCAGTTCCAGATTGCTCCTCTCCTTGACTAGTTTCCATCCATTACTTCTTGTCCTGCCCTCAGGCGCCTTGGAGAATAGCTTGACTCCCTCTTCTTTGTGGCAACCCCTGAGATATTGGAATACTGCTATCATGTCCCCCCTCGTCCTTCTCTCCATTAAACTAGACATACCCAATTCCAGCAAACGTTCCTGATATGCTTTAGCCTCCAGTCCCCTAATCATCTTTGTTGCTCTTCTCTGCACTCTTTCTAGAGTCTCAACATCTTTTTTACATCGTGTTTTATTTCCAGCTCACCTGAAATTAGCAAAAAAGGAAGAAAAAAGAGAAAGGGAAGGGAAGGAAGGGAAAGGAAAGGAAGGGAGAGGAGAGGAGAGGAGAGGAGAGGAGAGGAGAGGAGAGGAGAGGAGAGGAGAGGAAAGGAAAGGAAAGGAAAGGAAAGGAAAGTGGATGAAGGGAAGGGAACAATGCATATCATACAATATTTCTTTGCTGTTTTATTTCAAGCCCAAATGAAATTAGGAAAAAAACTAAGAAAGAAGAGAAAGGAAAGGAAACAGTGCATATTGCACAATAGCTCTTTGTTGGTATTTTATTTCAAGCTGCTATGAAATGGAGCAGCAGAAAACCTAAAATAAGACTCATAAAAAAAAACCGCCCCAAAATATATCTTTTGCACTGACTGCAATTCAAAAGACAACACGGCAGAAGTGCAACAATTTAATTCCCCCCCCGCAAGTGAAACTCTTATCAATTGTAATATACAGGAGATAGATACAGAAGCATCTAGCGGGCCACGACTGATCTCAAAAAGTTTAAGCAATGCCAAAGCTGAGCAGTAGATGGACAAAAGGCTACTTGGAGATCTTAGGGTTAAACACCTCCAGGTTTTCTCTCAATTTTTATTTTGGACTTCTTTGTGGCCAGCTGATCATACTTCCAAAGAAAACTCTGGGCTGCAGCCATCCAACATTTTTATTTGCTAAGCGTGCAGCCTGGAGCTGCTGCTGTAATAAAGATACTGATGAATGCTGCGCTGCAATAGACCAATTTATCGGACTTGTTTTAATTTATGATCAGGAATTAATTGTCTGGAGAGCATTTGGGGAGGTGTAGAAGAGCCGGGAGTATAATAATAATAATAATAATAAAGTTGGAAGGGACCTTGGAGGTCATCTAGTCCACCCCCCTGCTCAGGCAGGAAACCCTATACCATTTCAGACAAATGGCTGTCCAGTCTCTTCTTAAAAACTTCCAGTGTTGGAGCATTCACCGCTTCTGGAGGCAGGTTGTTCCACTGGTTAATTGTTCTGACTGTTAGGAAATTTCTCCTTAGTTCTAGGTTGCTTCTCTCCTTGATGAGTTTCCATCCGTTGCTTCTTGTCCTGCCTTCAGGCGCTTTGGAGAATAGCTTGACTCCCTCTTCTTTGGGGCAGCCCCTGAGATACTGGAACATTGCTATCATGTCCCCCCTCGTCCTTCTCTTCATTAAACTAGACATACCCAATTCCAGCAACCGTTCCTTATATGCTTTAGCCTCCAGTCCCCTAATCATCTTTGTTGCTCTTCTCTGTACTCTTTCTAGAATCTCAACATCTTTTTTACATCGTGGTGACCAAAACTGGATGCAGGATTCCAAGTGTGGCCTTACCAAGGCATTGTAAAGTGGTATTAACACTTCATGTGATCCTGATTCTATCCCTCTGTTAATGCAGCCTAGCACTGTGTTGGCCTTTTTGGCAGCTGCAGCACATTGCTGGCTCATATGTATCTTTGGAGGAATACGATGTGGAGAAATGGAGTGCTTTGGGACAAACACACAACATGTGTATTCATAAATGACAGAATAACAGAGTTGGAAGGGACTTTGGAGGTCATCTAGTCCAACCCCCTGCTCAAGCAGGAGACCCTCTACCATTTCGGATAAACTGTTGTCCAATCTCTTCTTGAATACCTTCCAGTGATGGAGCATCCACAACTTCTGGAGGCAAGCCGTTCCACTGGTGAATTGTTCTCCCTGTCAGGAAATTCCTCCTTAGTTCTAGGTTGCTTCTCTCCTTGATTAGTTTCCATCCGTTGCTTCTTGTCCGGCCTTCAGGTGCTTTGGAGAATAGTTTGACTCCCTCTTCTTTGTGGCAGCCCCTGGGATAGTGGAAGACTGCCATCATGTCACCTCCAATGATGTCTCATTGCCCAGACAGCATTGGTTTGGAATTTCTCACAGACTGGAACCATTGGATGGGATAGAACAGGATGTAATAAACGCAAGCTGAGGATTGAATATAGGCACACTTCCTTTTATTGGGCTTCGCTTTATTGAGCTTCACAGATATCGCATTTCCAAGATCGTCTATCAGCAAAAAGATTACAGCTCTGTGATGGCTCAGATGATGATTAGCATCTTTTAGCATTTTTTTAAACGAAGGTGTATGCATTGTTTTTAGAACATAGAATCCCAGGGATGGAAGGGACCCTGGAAGTCTTTTAGAACATAGAATCCCAGGGATGGAAGGGACCGTGGAGGTCTTTTAGAACATAGAATCCTAGGGATGGAAGGGACCCTGGAGGTCTTTTAGAACATAGAATCCCAGGGATGGAAGGGATCCTGGAGGTCTTTTAGAACATAGAATCCTAGGGATGGAAGGGACCGTGGAGGTCTTTTAGAACATAGAATCCTAGGGATGGAAGGGACCGTGGAGGTCTTTTAGAACATAGAATCCTAGGGATGGAACGGACCCTGGAGGGTCTTTTAGAACATAAATCCTAGGGATGGAAGGGACCCTGGAGGTCTTTTAGAACATAGAATCCTGGGGATGGAAGGGACCCTGGAGGTCTTTTAGAACATAGAATCCTAGGGATGGAAGGGACCTTGGAGATCTTTTAGAACATAGAATCCTGGGGATGGAAGGGACCCTGGAGGTCTTTTAGAACATAGAATCCTAGGGATGGAAGGGACCCTGGAGGTCTTTTAGAACATAGAATCCTAGGGATGGAAGGGACCGTGGAGGTCTTTTAGAACATAGAATCCCAGGGATGGAAGGGACCCTGGAGGTCTTTTAGAACATAGAATCCCAGGGATGGAAGGGACCCTGGAGGTCTTTTAGAACATAGAATCCCAGGGATGGAAGGGACCCTGGAGGTCTTTTAGAACATAGAATCCTAGGGATGGAAGGGACTGTGGAGGTCTTTTAGAACATAGAATCCTAGGGATGGAAGGGACCGTGGAGGTCTTTTAGAACATAGAATCCTAGGGATGGAAGGGACCGTGGAGGTCTTTTAGAACATAGAATCCTAGGGATGGAAGGGAGCGTGGAGGTCTTTTAGAACATAGAATCCTAGGGATGGAAGGGACCGTGGAGGTCTTTTAGAACATAGAATCCTAGGGATGGAAGGGACCCTGGAGGTCTTTTAGAACATAGAATCCTAGGGATGGAAGGGACCCTGGAGTCCAGCCACATGCTCAGACAGGAGACTCTATAATCAGACAAATGGCTGTCCAGTCTCTTCTTAAAATTCCAGTGATGGAGCACCCACAACTCCACCAGCAAACGTTCCACTGATTAATTGTTCTCACTGTCAGGAAATTTCTCCTTAGCTCTAGGTTGGTTCTCTTCTTGATTAATTTCCATGCATTGGTTCTGTTGAGGACAACTTGATGCCATTTCCCCTGTGGCAATCCTTCAAGTATTGGAAGATGCTATCATATATCCCTTAAGTCTTCTCTTCGTTAAGCTAGGCATTCCTAGTTCCCTTAGCCGTTCATCATACGATTCAGCCTCCAGACCCCTTCTTTCTTCTCTTCTTGTGCCATATCCGTTATCGGACGTTGGCGATCATGTTGGCGATCCTGTTTTTATCAGCCCGCACGAAAAAGTGCTGCTGAGTTTTGTCCAAACCAGTCCCTTAGATTTTGAAGCCATGATGTTCTTCTTCTGCCTGGACCTTGTTTGCCTTCAATCTTTCCCTGGAGGATTAAATGGAGTATGCCGTATTTTTCTGGGTGTCGCATCACATGTCCGAAATATTCTTTCGTTTTTTAATTGTTTTGATGATTTCCCTTGGCTTTCCCAGGCGGCTTAAAACCTCCTCATTTCTGATCTTGTCCACCCAGCTTATACGTAACAGCCGCCTGTCAATCCACATTTCAAATGCTTCTAGTCTCTTCAGGTGGCCTTCTGTCAGAGACCAACTCTCTACTCCATAGAGCAGGATAGAAAAAATATAACACCTGACAAGCTGATTTTCAGTCTTAGGCTTATGTCGTGACTGCAGAAGACCTTTTTCATTTTGAAGAATGCTGTTCGAGCTTTCTCTATCCTTGTCTTTACTTCAGTGGTCATGTCCCAGCTTTCATGTAAATTAGAACCGAGGTGCGGATCCTTTCAACTTTTTCTAGTGGTGTTCCTTCTGAATTTATTGGTGGTAAGTTACCAGCCCCCTTATCATCTTTGTTGCCTTTCTCTGCACTCTTATAAGGCCTCAGAATCTTTTCTGTCTTTTGGTGACCAGAATTGTATGCTGTATTCCAAGGGTGGCTTCATTAGTCCAGTAAAAAGCAGTATTGTCACTTCTTGTGATCTTGATACTATTCAGGACTACATTGGCTTTTTTGGCAGCTGCAGAACACTGCTGCTCATAGTGTTGTGGATCATTAAGACAATTGATCTCTCTCATAGTTATTACTACTACTACTACTACTACTCATATTCATGAAATATAATTGTAAGTAGGACTAGGTACCCATCCATCAATTGTTATTAGCCATGATATTTACCTAGAATAGGTGGTATATGGATCAACAGTTAGTACTGTTGATGGATGGTTACCTAACCCTGATTACAATTATATTTCATGAATTTGTTTAGGGCAATAGACAGAAGTCCAGAGGGTGAGTAGGGTAGGAGTAACGCAGAAGTCCTGATTGACGACCCATTGCAAACTTGATGCTATTATCTAAAACCTCCGCAGACTTTGCTCCAAGCATAAACATGTATTTCAACAATTCGAACTTAGCTAAAAAATAAAAATAAAAATGCTGGCATTGAGTTCTATACGCAAAACCATTTTCCTGAATCCTAATTTTGTTTTACCTAATTCTGGTCAAAATCAGTTTCCTTGGTTTTCTGTGCCAATTGGATAACCATCTCAACTATAACCACGGGTGAGCCTAAACTTTCTGTTGCTAAATGAGACAGTTGTTCGGTGAGTTTTGACCCATTTTACAATCTTTCTTGCCCACAGTTGTTAAGGAATCACTGCAGTTGTTAAGTTAGTAACACGATTGTTAAGTGAATCTGGCTTCCCCATCGACTTTCCTTGTCAGAAGGTCACAAAAGGGGATCACGTGACCTGGGGATCCTGCAACCGTCATACATATGAGTCAGTTGCCAAGCATCTGAATTTTGATCATGTGACCGTGGGGGATGCTGCAACTATCATAAGTGTGAAAAACAGTCATAAGTCGTTTTTTTTTCAAGGCCATTGTAACTTCGAACTAAAGGAATGGTTAGGTTGAGGACTATCTGGGTTAATTTCCATCACACACAAGGCTTTGGTCTAATTATTCTAAGATTGTAAATCTGGTTCTTCTTTCAAGAACGTTAGCTTGAAGTTTCAGATTCCTCTTTAATGTGGAATTTAGCCTTCAGATGGCTCTGAGTAAAGAAGGAGGTAAAATTGTGTGAGCTGAAAACTACAAATGAGCAATTCACTAGGAAATACTTTCAAGGTCCCTTTTCTGAAATTCCCATGAGACAAGACGTCCAATCTTCCAAAAAGGCATCATCGACTAAAGAGAGAAGCATTCCTGGAACTAAGGATATTTGGCAAAGAAATTCTTGCTAATCATTATATTTTATCTTTAAGGTGTTAATGTTTGACAGCTTCCAAAGGGGGAAAGTAGGAATGGAGGGAAAAAAAAGGAATGATGAGAAAAAGTTGTGTATACATTCACAAACCATTATTATGGCAGAAGATAATGTTTTTCCCTTCAAATAATTATCTCCAATAAAAAAGATCTTGAGATTCTAGAAAGAGTACAGAGAAGAACAACAAAAATGATTAGGAGACCGGAGACTTAAACATATGAAGAAGGGTTGCAGGAATTGGGTATGTCTAGTTTAATGAAGAGAAGGACGAGGGGTGACATGATAGCTGTCTTCCAGTATCTCAGGGGCTGCCACAAAGAAGACGGGGGGGTCAAGATATACTCCAAAGCACCTGAAGGCAGGACAAGATGGGAGGGGGGAGTTGGACTAGAAGACTTTCAAGGTCCCTTCCAACTCTGTTATTCTCCAAAGCACTTGAGGACAAGACAAGAAGCAACTGATGGAAACTAACCAAAGAGAGAAGCAACCTGGAACTAAGGAGAAATTTCCTGACAATTAGAACAATTAACCAGTGGAACAACCTGCCTCCAGAAGCGGTGAATGCTCCAACACTGGAAGTTTTTAAGAAGAGACTGGACAGCCATTTGTCTGAAATGGTATAGGGTCTCCTGCTTGAGCAGGGGTTTGGACTAGATGACCTCCAAGGTCCCTTCCAACTCTGTCATTCTGTTAAGTTGAGGAACTCATATTTATGGAAAAGAACTCAAGAAGCCATTGAAATGTTGGAATAACAACTATATGATTATTTAACAACCATAAGAAAAAACAGTCAAAATTGGATATGATTCATTTAACAATTGCCTTGCTTGGGAAAGCAAATTCTGCCCCATTTGTGGTTGTAAGTTGTATGTATGTGTATATGTGTGTGTGTGTTTGTATGTGTATATGTTTATGTATATGCATGTATATACATACATACACTTATGTATGTATAAACATACACACACACACAGAGAGAGAGAGAGAGAGAGAGAGAGAGAGAGAGAGAGACACTGGTACATACAAATATATATAGCTAGAGGCCCAGTCCACCTAGCAGTGTTGTTGTTGGGGAAAAATGAGAAACAGGAATAGTCTATACATTGTCTCAAGCTCTTGAATGAAAGGTGAGAAATGACTGGAATAAAGAAATACACCCACAGTCAGGTGTGATGCATAAACACATTTATCGGGAAAGTAGAAATCTTCAGGACTGATTTCCATCAGTGTTACTCCTACTCTAGCTGAGAATCTGAGCAACGCCGAGGAGTTTGATCTGCATTTCTAATTCTGTTTCCGTCACCTTTCCTTTGGGATAACGGGGAGCGACCTTATATTCTTTTCCGATAGAGCACAAATGGGCATTGACAATACAATTTTAATTGCTTAACTTGCCCGTATGAAAACACAGACAGTCAAGAAATGGGACTTTGATCCTCAAAGAGAATGTGGTATTTCATGAAATATGAAGTGATGTTTCCGTCCTAAGACCTTTTGCCCCTTGAAGGTAGCCATGTTCTCTGATTTCAGAGCTGGCGGTCATTAATATTTTTTTGTTAGCATTGCGAACTTCAGGGATCAAAGCGTGTCTACTGTGGCATGAAAGGGAGAAGGGAAAAAGCCTTACGGGATTTTTCTCTGAGTAAAAGCTTTCTTCTTGCTTTGACTTCTCCTCTGCGTCTCAGGGGGATCTCCTCACTGGTAAAACAGGCTCCCAAGATACTAAAAAGATCAGAGGCAGCTTTTTGGCAAACGTACTTGAGATAAATACCTGGAGGTGAGTTATGTACTCAGAAAGAGAAACGTTTTCCGACTTGAAATGCTACATCAAAGCTTCAGAAACAAAAGACCAGTCCTTTTAGTTCCTGGGAAGTCTTGGGAGTTTGGGTCCAGAGAGACAAAATACACACAGTCCTCAACTTACGACCACAATGGAGCTCAACATTTCCGTTGCTAAGCGGGATAATTGTTAAGTGATTTTTTGCTCCATTTTACGATCTTTCTTGTCACGCTTGTTAAATGAATCGCTGCTGACAAGAATGAAACTTTGACAGCTACGTGCAGTGTTTTTTTTGTAAAAAAAAGAAAGGTGCCGGAACTCACACATGTCATACAACCCGCCTTGCCTACCCTACAAGGTTCCATCCAAAAAAGGTGCCGGAACTCCGTTCTGGGCGTTTTATGACAAAAAAAGCCCTGGCTACGTGCCTCTTCATTAGAGTTGTGGGGGGGGGGAAGTATTACTTTAGAAGTGTTTAGATGGAGAAATGAAACCTTTATGTTTCTGCTGAAGACCATGAGAGCCTGAAACCTTTCCAAGGACACTGCAGCAGGTGTGAAGGAGAAGCAGACAGTTCCCAAATCAAAGTGAAATTGTTTACAGGGACTACGTGAGAGGGTGGGGGTTTGGCTGGAGAGAATATTGTTTAATTCTATGAAATGATGTCTTGGAACCAATGGTGGAATTCAAATACCTGAACAACTGGTTCTCCTGTTTGATGCAGGCCTGGGCCTCCGAGGCCTAGAACAGACTTCCGGAAGTGGCATCCATGCACTTCTGGTGGGCTGTTCTAGGCCTGGGAAGCCTCTTCCAGGCCTCCGAGGCCTAGAACGGACTTCCAGAAGTGGCATTCATATACTTCTGGTGGGCCGTTCTAGGCCTGGGAGGCCTTCTGCAGGTCTCGGAGGCCTAGACTAGACTTCTGGAAGCCAGCCGGTTCTCTGAATGCAGCAAAATTTAGCTACCGGTTCTTCCGAACCGATGTGAAGCAGCTGAATCCCACCACTGCTTGGAACCTCAGAGTTAGTTTTGCTTCAACAGTACCATGCCATCTATTCAATAAACAGTAAGATTTTTGGAAACAAAATGAACCTGGTGATTTATTTGGATACCCTCATGCTGGATGTTGACAGCTGTAGTTGTTAAATTAATAGCACGGTTATTAAATGAATCTGGCTTCCCCATTGACTTTGCTTGTCGGGAGGTCTCAAAGGGTGATCATGTGACACTGCATAAATATGAGTAAACTGCCAAGCGTTTGAATTTTGATCACATGACCCTGGGGAATGCTGCAACCGTCGTCAGAGTGAAAAACAATCATAAGTCACTTTTTTCAGTGCCGTGGTAACTTCGAACGGTCAGTAAACGAAACCATTGTAAGTTGAGGACTACCTGTATTTGAAAACACTGGTGGGTTAGTTCTGCTGTCAAAATATTGGTAGTGTCGCTGGTGGTGATAATTTCTCCCCAGTGCTCTGTGTACAGTAGTCCTTGCCTTCCACCACAAATTAAGTGAGTCACAATTTCATAACATGGATGTTAAGTGAATTGCTGTAGTTGTTAAGCAAATCATACAGCCGTTAAGCAAATCTGACTTTCCCCATTGATGTTGCTTGTTGGAAGCCAGCAAATGTTGATCCTATGACCTTGAGACACCCACAACCATCGTAAATACAGGCCTGTTGTCAAGCGCCCAAATTTTGATTGTGTGACCCTAGGGCAGTGGTGGCGAACCTATGGCACGGGTGCCAGAGACGGCACTCAGAGCCCTCTCTGTGGGCACACCTGCCATGCCCCAGAGATGGCAACCGTCCCTCTTCAACCAGCCACCTGCTAACTTGCCGAGGTCCCACGTGGCCGGATGCATCCCAGTACCCATGCGCTCGCTGGCTTCTGTGTGCGGGGGCCGATGGTGTCAGGCAGCAGCCGCCCTGGCCCCTGCCTCACCTTGCCCTGTGACAATGACACCCCCGCCCTATCTCGCCTTGCCTCGCCTCATCCTGCAGGACGAACCTCCTGCCTACCACCCCACCTGCCAGAGACCCCCTGGATCTCCCCCAACACTGCCCGGCCCCCACAGGCATCCCTTCCCACGAGCAACATCAGTGACCACGCCCACCTTGGCCACACCCACCTAGTCTGCCATGACCACCACAGCCACGCCCACCCAGTGGGCCACGCCCACCTGGCACCCAGCGATAAATAAGTGGGTTTTGGGTTGCAGTTTGGGCACTCGGTCTCTAAAAGGTTCGCCATCACTGACTTAGGGATAGCTGGTGTAAGGCTAGTTGTAAGTCACTTTTTCCGGTGCCGTTATAACTTCAAATGGTCACCAAACTAATGATTATAAGTCAAGGACTGCCTGTATTTCATTTTTTTTGAGGGGGTAATATGGAAAAACAGAGCAAGGGAAATGATATGTTCTTAAAAGGAATGGTTGCTTGGCCACGATGCTAAACTGGGAAAAAATTTTGTTGAGGGTTTCCTTGTCCATGCTTCAGAATTCAGGGAGGTGTCACTTTGACTTGCTACCCTTCAGATCTTTTTAAAGCAGCTGCATCTTTTTGAAGGATCCTTCTCAGTTGCAGCAGTAACCTGGGGAAAAAACACACATTTTGATTAAGGAGCTTCAGACCGATGGTGTGTGGCAGAACTTTAGACCAGGGGTCCCCAACCCCCAGTCCGTGGACCAGTACCGGGCCATGGCACGGCATCAACTGGTCCGCACAAACAAGCAAAGCCCCATCCGTGGGATGCAGGCAGCACACAAAACCACGCACCCTCCGGTCCATGGAAAAACCTCTCTCCATGGAACTGGTCCCTGATGGCCAAAAGGTTGGAGACCTCTGCTTTAGATATTTGGTGCCTTCAAAATATTACACATAATCACATCTGTAGGTCCTCACTGCCTTGACTATTGTGATAGTGTGTAACAGCGTCGTAACATCATACCACAAGCTCTGTCCCTTTTGGATGTATAGGCAATTTTGTGTCACATGTAGAAAAGAGAGAGGATTTGTGTCCCCATGCTGCCATGAATTGATTCTTCTGCCAAACAGGAAGGGGGCAAAAGTGCAACTTTGTGATATCACACACAATAAGCCCATCTTGCTTTTCATCCGTAGGTGGTACCTGAAAAATACACAGTCCTGGATAAAATTAATTTAATGCCCTGTGACTTATTTAATCTGCTTTAATGCTTACCTGATTATTCCTTTTATGTGCCATTAAGTTGAGTAACTGAATTTCTGTGTCTTGTTCCTTGAATCGTAGATCTACTTAAGGACAGAGTGATGCTATCTGGGTTTTTCTATGCGGTGCTACTGTCCCTTCCCTAACAGCTAACTCTTCCATTTTGTCTAGTGGTTAAGGCACCTGACTAAAAAGCCGGAGACAGCGAGTTCAAGTTCTGCCTTAGCCATGACAGCCAGCTGGGTTGCTTTGGGGCAGTCACTCTCTCTCATCCCAACCCACCTGACAGGGTTGTTGTTGTGGGGAAAATAGGAGGAAGAAGGTATGTTGGATATGTTTGCCACCTTGAGTTATTTGTAAAAAAAAGAGAGAGATACAAACAAATAGATAAATAACTGGACAACTCAGCAAAAAGATTATTCTGAGTGTACAAACTGAGGCCTGTAGAAACTTCTAGAACTCATAAGGGATTTAACCTATTCTCCAAAGCACTTGAAGGTAGGAAAGAAGCACGGATGGAAACTAATCAAGGAGAGAAGCAACCTAGAACTAAGGAGGAATTTCCTGACAGTTAGAACAATTAACCAGTGGAACAACCTGCCTCCAGAAGCTGTGAATGCTCCAACACTGGAGGCCTTTTAAGAAGAGACTGGGCAGCCATTTGTCTGAAATGGTATAGGGTTTCCTCCCTGAGCAGGGGGTTGGACTAGATGACCTCTGAGGTCCCTTCCAACTCTGTTATTCTGTTATTACCAATTTTATTTTATTATGAAACCAGGCTTAAGCAAGCATTTATATTTGTAGTTGGCTCCCTTCCTCCAATAAACCTATTTCTGTTTTTAAATCACGCGTAATGAAAAGCGCTTGATGTTCCCAGTGTCAATGAAATCATTCTTTTCGAACTGTAGCATCCAATTTAAAAATCACATTTAAGAGTTCTCTACTGACCTGACATGGTTGTAAAGGGAAGCCAAGATATTAACTGCTTCTATTCTGAATCCTTTATGTGCCCAGTTAGGTGACTAGTTGTGATTTGTATTATTTTAGGTATGCTACTATGACATAGGCCGAATTGTAGGAAAATCAACATGGAGTGTTTTTGGAATTCATTGTTGGAATGTATTTTTCTATGCAACAACTACAGTGGTATTCCACCAGTAGATGGCAGTGTTTACAAGTTTGGTTCTATGGTATGTACTCTATGCTCTTTTGTTCTAAGTAGTTTCCTGCTTCCTGTTACAGTAAAAAACAGTTAAGCAGTAAAGCACATGGTGACTGTACTCTTTGCTCTATGGTGCTATATATAAACAGAATTTCTAACAGGTGTGTTGGTGTCCATTTCCAACTTGGCTTGTTGGGTGTTTTTTTAAATTTTATTTCCTTTTTATTTGATTATGTGCCATCAAGTTGGCGTTGACTCTTAGTGACCACATAGATCAGGGGTCTTCAAACTTGGCCCTTTTATGACTTGTGCACTTCAATTCCCAGAATTCCTCAGCCAGCGTGTCTGGCTGAGGAATTCTGGGAGTTGAAGTCCACAAGTCATAAAAGGACCAAGTTTGAAGACCCCTGACATAGATAGATTTTCTCCTAAACTATCTGTACCTAGCCTGGTCCTTCAGGTCTCTGAATGATTAATCCTAGAGAACCATAAGGGAGTCCATCCACCTTGCTGCTGGTCGTCTTCTTCTCTTACCTTCCACCTTCCCCAGCATCAGAGCCTTCTCCAGGGACCTAGGTGTCCACCTAACATGTTTGAAGTGAGATAATTGGAATCTGGTTACTTGTGCCTTCAGTGGGACTCTGGATTGATTTTATTACTGCAATTTATAAGCTGCTTAGTTCCATCGCATCTGTCAAGGAAGGGAGGGATGTCTGGTCTGTCTAAACCTAGGAAAGGGCCTTGCCCTGAAAAGTGCCCAAGAAATCCGGGGAGGAATCAAATTAAATGTGATGCATTGTCTGAAGCTATGTAACTTGTTTTCCTGTTAGAAAGCAGAAAATGCAGTGATATTGGCAATCCGGTTTTAGCAATTTTATCTTCTGATTTAAAACATATCTTTAGAAATTTTTTGAGGAAGGAAGGAAGGAAGGAAGGAAGGAAGGGAGAGAGGGAGGGAGGGAGGGAAGGAAGGAAGGCTAGGATAGGAGGAAGGAAGAATAGGAGGGAGGGAGGAAGGGAGGGAGGGAAGAAAGGAAGGAAAGGAAGGAAGGATAATAGGAGGAAGGAAGAATAGGAGGGAGGGAGGGAAGAAGGAAGGAAGGAAGGAGGGAGGGAGGGACAGAAGGATAGGAAGAAGGAAGAATAAGTGGGAGGGAGGAAAGGCGAAATGAAAGACGGAGGAAGGGAGAGGGAGGGAAGGGGAAGGAAGGAAAAAGGAAGGAAGGAAGAATAAGAAGGAGGGAGGGAGGGAAGGAAGGAAGATTATAATTACTTCAGGACATAGCATCTCCAGTTGTTCCCCCCCCCAAAATGGTCTAACCCATCTGCAAACCTCTGCTTCAGAAAGTTAATAGCGCTTGGACATCAGTATCAAAACTGATCATCCCTTCCCCCCCCCTTCCTTTCCATGTTTGAACTAAGTTTGTCTATTTAATCGCAGCTGAATTGGTCAATACTTGGTTTAACCACTGCTCTATAGAGCAGAGAACAGTGTTCTGCTGAAATGCAATTTCTCCAGACCCAGGAGATTATTGATTTCCTATAATCTTAAAAGCCAAACTATGTATTTAATTCACCCACACATTTTTTGAAAAGTGAACTTAAGTGGTCCACTTCTATTCCATGCAAAGGTTAGCTGCGGGCTTTTGTCCAAAATGTGCTTTCAATCTTGAACATTTCAGACTGAAACCTATCCACTGTCAAAATTGCTGGAAGCATTAAAAAGCCATAAAGGCAAAGAATGGAAGAAGCGTTTTTTTTTTCTTCTTCTCCAAAATAAAGATGGCTAATTTAAGCAGGCTTTAAAAAACACAGATGATGTAATAGCACAGTGACTACCTATTAAATGCAGCTAAATAGGACCCAAATAGAGAGAGAAAAGCAGAATATTTGTGGAGGTAGTCCTCCACTATTGAGGGCAAAATTTATGTTGCTAAGCGGAGACATGTGTGAAGTGATTTTTACGACTTTTCATGCCACAGATATTAAGTGAATCACTGCAGTTGTTAAATTACTGACAGGGTTGTTAAGAGAATCTGGCTCCACCATTGAATTTGCTTGTCAGAAGGTTGCAAAAGGGGATCACATGACCCCAGGACACTGTAATCATCATTAAAAAAACTGTAAAATATCTCTTACACCTGGGCAGGAAAAACCAAAGGTACAAGTATAGATTCCAGGGATAGGCAACCTTGGCTCTTTTATGACTCGTGGACAACTCCCAGAATTCCTCAGCCAGCATGGCTCAGCTTGGAAACCTCTCCCTTTCCCCTCAGCATGGCTGGCTCAGGAATTCTGGGAGTTGAAGTCCACGAGTCATAAAAGAGCCAAGGTTGCCTACCCCTGGATTAGGCGAAATCTGGCTCGAAAATAATGAGAGGGACCTTGCAGTCCTAGTGTACCATCACTGTTGTGACTTTGCAACTGTCATAAATATGAGTCAGTTGCCAAGCGTCTGAATTTTGATCACGTCACTGTGGGGACGCTGCGACCGTCATGAATGAAAAACGGTCATAAGTCACTTTTTTTCAATGTCATTGTAACTTTGAACGGTCCCTAAATGAACTGTTGAAAGTCGAGGACTAGCTGTATAGCTGTAAGACGACAACATCCAAGGTGCAGCACAATTCTGAATGCAATTTTGAATATGGTGATGGTTTTATGCCTCCTTAAGTTTAAAACATTACATGTAGTTCTCAAATTACGACAGTTTGTTTAGTAACATATGACTTTGCCTCCAGAAGTTGTGAATGCTCCAACACTGGAAGTTTTTAACAACAACTGGAAGTGTTGAAGGA
Source organism: Azemiops feae (assembly GCA_023970755.1). NCBI lineage: Eukaryota > Metazoa > Chordata > Lepidosauria > Squamata > Viperidae > Azemiops > Azemiops feae. The sequence continues at coordinate 325,497 of JALGBA010004162.1, forward strand.
AAAGTCTTCATCAGGGTCCAGTCCAAGCCGGGAATAAACAACATGGTGACTACTTTAGAAAGAAGGTTGTAGTTATTGAAGAAGAGAGCCAGACAGAAAGATGGCTCTGGAAAAAGAGAGTGACCATATGTAGCAGGGAGTGGGTTTTTATACCCTCTGGGGCTCTTGAGGTTGTTTCCTGTTCCTGTTTGAGGCTTTGTATTTCCTGTGTCATGTACTTTGACCTGAGTCTGAGTGTGCCTTTCTGGTATTCTGATGGTGGTGCGTTAATCCTATTATGTTTCCTGTCCTTAGAATTTGGGTGGGGTATGTAGATTTTAAGGGTCTTTGTCTTCCTATTACGTTTCTTCAGTTTCTGGCTGGAAGGCTCCAACCTTCCTGAATGGATTATTACATCTGCATTTCTAAAAGCTGGTTTCTGCTGAATTGTCTGGCTGGGGGCGGGGGTTGGTGTGGAGATCTTCTCCATTATTCCTTTGGGGAAATATATTCTACCTTTTTAATATTCCCCAAAATATTTCTTTCTCTAGATTTTTCCCGCGGAAGAGATTGGACAACCATTTGTCTGGAATGGTATAGGACAGGTTTTCCTGCCTGAGCAGGGGGTTGGATTAGAAGACCTCCAAGGTCCCTTCCAACTTTTATTATTATTATTATTATTATTATTATTATTATTATTATTATTATTATTATTATTATTATTATTATTATTATTATTATTATTATTATTGTTGTTGTTGTTGTTGTTGTTGTTGTTGTTGTTGTTGTTGTTGTTGTTATTGTTGTTATTGTTGTTGTTGTTGTTGTTGTTGTTGTTGTTAGATTTGAGCATCATCATGCTTGGTGCTCCAGTATCTGAGGGGCTGCCACAAGGCAGAGGGGGCCAGGTCATTCTCCAAAGCACCGGAGGGAAGGACCAGAAACAATGGTTGGAAACTGATCAAAGAGAGAAGCAACCTGGAATTGAGGAGAAACTTCCTGACAGTGAGGACAATCAACCAGTGGAACAGCTGGCCTCCAGAAATCGTGGGTGCTCTATCGCTGGAGATTTTTAAGAAGAGACTGGACATTCACCTGTCTGAGACGGTATAGCTTCTCCTGCTTGAGCAGGGGGCTGGACTAGAAGACCTCCAAGGTCCCTTCCAGCTCTATTCTATTCTATTCTATTCTATTCTATTCTATTCTATTCTATTCTATTCTATTCTATTCTATTCCATTCCATTCCATTCCATTCCATTCCATTCCATTCCATTCCAATCCAATCCAATCCAATCCAATCCAATCCAATCCAATCCAATCCAATCCAATCCAATCCAATCCAATCCAATCCAATAATCAATCTAATCTAATCTAATCTAATCTAATCTAATCTAATCTAATCTAATCTAATCTAATCTAATCTAATCTAATCTAATCTAATCCAATCCAATCCAATCCAAGCTAATCTAATCTTAGCTGCTGGCCATCTGTCCTTGTATAGAAACAAGCCCTTTTCTAATCAGGGGTCACGACAGTTTACAAAACGGGTGCTACCAGACTCTGCCACCTTAGGTGACAAAACCTGCTTCTGGAAAGGCCAAACCAACAAATTCCTCCTGCTGGCACAGGATGCTTCAGTTCCTCAATCTGCCAATTACTTAGCCCAGAAATCAATTTCTTACCCAGCGTGGCCATTAGTATGCTAATTATTTCTGACAGACTTTTTGAACGCTGTACGGAGAATTTGTGATTATTCCAAAGCAGATGTGCCCTCGCCTTTAGTGCTGCGCGTTTCCCCGATGTAAATATTTCCCATATTTCTTGGGAGATTTGCTTGTTTGTCTTTCCTTCACTCCACGCCCACCCACCTAAGCCGAAGGGAAGAAAAAAAAACCTGGCTCCCCCCTTTTTGAATCTCAGTTTGCTAAATTATTCTGCAGCTCAACCACAATATGGGAAAAACCATCTGCTTCCAAGCAACTGGGCAAAAGAGGAATTAAATGCATAAGATAGTAGCGTCAAAACTAAGAGAAAGCCTTTTTTTAAAAAAACAACAACCCAAGTGTGGCTTGGATAGTGAATATATCGCTTTAGGGGATACATCTGCAAAATACTTGAACTTGCCAGTCAAATACTGGTGGTCCTCTTATCACACAATATACACTTCTGCTCTTATAATTCTGCATTTCTTTCTCTGAACCAGTCACGGGAATGAAGCTACTTCAGGCTGTTTATGCTGCTTACAGGCTGTCCGTGGGTGGAAACAGATCTAGAACGGAGAATGGGATTGAATGCCGTGTTTAAACAATTAGCTCAGAGCTTTGCAAGAGATAAAACTGGAAGGAAACAGGAAGTAAAAAAGTAACTGTCAATGCTGCTAACGTTGGATGTTTTGCATTGACAACAGATGGAAATGTAGCCATCTTTTTTCCCTTTCGCTTTTAGAGTTAGATGGTGCTGGGAGGAGGGGGGATGTGAATGAGAATCTAGCTAGACCACGGGTCGGCAACCCGCGGCTCCGGAGCCGCATGCGGCTCTTTGAGGCCTTACCTGCGGCTCCGGAGCCTCCTCCGCCATTTTGGCGAGCGCATGCGCGCATGCGCGGGCGGGTGCGGGGGGTGCGGGGGGTGCGCGCGCGCAGGTTCGCATGCGCGAACGGCGCGCGCATGCGCGAACGGCACGCGCATGCACGAACGGCGTGCGCATGCGCGGGTGCGCGGGTGCGCATGTGCGGGTGCGAGGGGCACGCGCGCATGCGTGAACGGGGCCACGCGCATGCACGGGTGCGCGCGCATGCGCGAACGCGCGGCTCCCAGCGTTTTTTTTTTTTAAGCTAAATGGGTCCGTGCGGCTCATCCGACGTTTCGGATGGCCGACCCATGAGCTAGACGTAACAACACTAAACTTAGCGTGAGAATCAAGGTTATTGAGCCCAGAACTGATAAAGAATTGGCGGGCTGGAGAACTGGAGAGGAAGCCCGCGCTTCAAGCTAATTGGGGAATGTGATTTATGACTGTTACTTGGAGGAGGGAATTGTGCTTTGATACTATATGCCCAGGGGAGGGGAATTCAGTTTTTGGCTTCGATTATGCAGTGCCGATATTATGCTACTCTAATAAAAGATTCTTTAAGGTAAACAATGCCTCGAAGTTCTTTTGAAGAGTTTCATCTGTCGGAACCATGACAGTAGCACTCAAACAGTAAATGACAGCCTAATCAAGGAACCACCAAGAACTAAGAGCCTTCAAAAATACAGACAGTCCTCAACTTCCAAGAGTTCATTTAGTGGCCATTCAAAGTTACAACAGGACTGAAAAAAGTGACTTATAACCATTTTTCATACTTACAATATTGCAGCACCGCGTGATCAACATTCAGATGCTTGGCATCTGAAGTGGTACTAACACTTCACGTGATCTTGATTCTATCCCTCTATTAATGCAGCCTAGCACTGTGTTGGCTTTTTTGGCAGCTGCAGCACACGGCTGGCTCCTATTTAAGGGATGGCCCACTAGGACTCCGAGATCCCTCTCAGAAACTGTCAAAAGCTCCTCAGTAATACAGCAGAGATACCCTAGTTTCCACAGTACCCAACTCTAGGTTCGGTGCAGAAGTTCCCAACCACTACCTCAAGTGTTTTTTTTTTAAAATCAAAACCTGACACCAGGACTTCATGGCCCTGCAGTGGTCAAGAGACTGCAAGACCTGACCTTGACTGAGTGGCAGATGACTCTGGGGTGGTCCTGAAAACCTGAGATTTTCACAGGTTTGAAGGCACGTGAAGGTTCCCCTTCCCTTCTCCTTTATCCGTTCAAGTCTGTACCTTTCCTATTGTACCAAACCAGACAGTTGTTGAGGTACAAAAACAAGCAGGTTAGCTCATAAAGATCTCTACACTTCTAGAGTTTTCTTAATAAGAAGCAGAAATCAAAATATGCCACTAAACTCGCAATAACAAAGCTCTTCCACATTGCCACCACAGAGGTATCTTAGGACGAGACACTGGAGAACCGTGTATATTTAGCCTTGAGGGGAGAAAGGGTATGGTAGCATCTGGAGGGATGTCAGGGAGAAGAGGAAGACCTGTTCTCTTTCAGAGTGGAAGACGTGGGATATTGAATTTAAGGAACAAGAAGCCAGATTTTATTGGGATTTTAGGAAATAACTTCCTAGCCTATCAGCAGTTTGATAGTGGAATCAGTTCCCTAAGACCTGGTGGGCTCTGTTGCATTCCAGCAAAGGTCAGACAGCCATTGAGTGGGGACATTTTAGTACGAATTCTTCCACAAAGTTGGGAATTGGATTCAATGGGCAAAATGGCTCTTAACTCTGTGATTTTATTACTAAATAAAGCTATTGATCTCATTTGCTTCCTGGACAAGCTACACGACAGGACCCCTTATCTGCTTAGTGGTTGAAATGTTGATGTTCTATGAGGACTGACTTAAGATCAGCCCTATTCATGGGGTATTTGCGGGAGATCAAAAAGTCAACTTGTACAAACTAGATGGGACTTTGATTGTACAATTGTCTACCCTTTGACTTTTTTTTTTTATCTCCCCTCTTAGATATCCTTTAGGAAGAGCTGGAAAAATATTGTCAGGAATCTTGAAAAGCCCCCAGCAGAGGTTGAACAGTGCCGCAATAGATGGATGAAGAGTTTGACTTAAAGCAAAAGCGGTTTGAATGTTACACACGTCTCCAAAGCTCTCAATATCTTGAAGGGATGACTGCCTACCCAAGAAACACTTGTTACTACAATCACCATCAAAAGCTTTGCAAAATGTTGAATGGGAAATGAATGTTCCATGTATACAACAAGTTAGGCTGTAAACAGAGTGCCGAAATGAAGAACGTAAACAACACTCAATGAATTGAGGCTCAGACAAACAGAAAGCTAGAGTTTTGAATGTTAATGTTCAACCTGCAATTTCCATCTCTATTTTATAATTCATAATCTTTCTGCTAGGAACTTACAGGGAAAGCTTTTGACTTGACAGTTAGCATAACGATGCCTGAAATATTTTAAATTGCAGCAAATAATGAAAAGACTAAATAAGTCTTCCAAAACTCACGTCAGATGACATTTACAGTAGACGGTTTGTATGTAGTGTAAGATCAAAAATAAATAATTTTCTGGGGGGGAAAATCCATAATCTACGTGCACAGTTGCTTTGAAGAGTAGCAAGTCAGAACTCCTGTATATATTTTGATGGCCTCTTAGAATTTTGTCTCAGAATGTTGGTAATACACATTGTGGGAGGACAGCATCCCCCCCCCCCAGAGAAAGAAATATTTTGGGGAATATTAAAAACCAGAATATTATATTTCCCCAAAGGATTGGATCTTAAAGGCAGAACCCCCCCCCCCAAGTCTCTCTGCCCCGAGCAGAAACCAGGTGTGTAGAAATGCAGATTTAATAATCCCTTCAAAAAGGTTGGAGCCAGGAAGCTAGAAGCTGATGAGATTAGAAAGACAAAGACCCCTAAAATCTACATATCCCACCCAAACTCTAAAAACATGACCTTTAGGACAAAATAGGATTAACCCACCACCATTAGAATACCAAAAGGACATGCTCAAAAGCTCAGGTCAAAGTTCATGCCATAGGAACAGGAAACAAACTCAAAACCTCAAAAGCCCAAGAAGGTATAAAAACCCACCACTTCCAGCTACATGTGGTCAGCTGCTCCAGAGCCTCATGTCTTGTGGTTCTGCTCTTCAATAAACTACAACCTTCTTTCTAAAGCAGTCTCCATTTTGTTTATTCCCGGCTTGGACTGGACCCTGATGAAGATTTTTCTTTCAACAACATTATAGAAAACATTACCCAATGCCATATTATCTTACATGTAACCCTCCCTTGGGTTGGGTGGTTGCTTTGGTAATGGAGCAAACCTTCCTGGACACCCTGACCAGCAGAGACCACAGTGGCAAACTAGAAATGCAAGTCTAAGAAAAACCACCCATACCAATCAGGTGCTCCATTACTAAACAACAGCCCAATCTCCCACAAGAGAAGCTGCATAGGGACTTTATTTAGATGAGCCCAAACAAATTGCAGCAACCCAGAACAGCAGAAAAGGGAAATGGAGCAAATTAGACTAGACTAGACTAGACTAGACTAGACTAGACTAGACTAGACTAGACTAGACTAGAAATACAGAATAGAATAGAATAGAATAGAATAGAATAGAATAGAATAGAATAGAATAGAATAGAATAGAATAGAGCTGGAAGGGATCTTGGAGGTCTACTAGTCCAGCCCCCTGCTCGAGCAGGAGAACCTATACCATTTCAGACAAGTGACTGTCCAGTCTCTTCTTAAAAACCTCCAGTGATGGAGTGCCCATGATTTCTGGAGGCAAGCTGTCCTGCTGGTTGATTGTCCTGACTGTTAGGAAGTTTCTCCTTAATTCCAGGTTGCTTCTCTTCTTGGTCAGTTTCCATCCATTGTTTCTTGTCTTGCCCTCTGGTGCTTTGGAGAATAATTTGACCCCCTCTTCTTTGTGGCAGCCCCTCAACACATTCAACACATCCCAACAAAATGATACTCATGCAACTTCATCAAAAAGTCCCCGACCACTCAACCCAATATAGCACAACCAACACAAACCCTAAAAAGAACTACACTACTATACATCAAGAATATCTCAGAAACCACCAACAGACTCCTACAACCACATGGAATCAGCATAGCACACAAGCCAACTAAAGCCCTTCAAAACATCCTAAGGAAACCAAAAGACCCCAGCAACCCCAGAAGAAAAAAACAGGAATCATCTACAACATACAATGTAAGAACTGTAACAATCATTATGTGGGACAAACAGGCAGAAGACTGGCAGAACACATCCATGAACACCAACTAGCAGTCAGAAGACATAATGAAAACTCTTTAATTTCACAATGTATTTGTTGTTGTTAGTTGCAAAGTCGTGTCCGACCCATCGTGACCCCATGGACAACGTTCCTCCAGGCCTTCCTGTCCTCTACCATCTTCTGGAGTCCATTTAAGCTTACGCCTACTGCTTCAGTGACTCCATCCAGCCACCTCATTCTCTGTCGTCCCCTTCTTCTCTTGCCCTCCATCTTTCCCAGCATTAGGCTCTTCTCCAGTGAGTCCTTCCTTCTCATTAGGTGGCCAAAGTACTTGAGTTTCAACTTCAGGATCTGGCCTTCTAAAGAGCAGTCAGGGTATAGACAGATTTAACCATAGTTTCAATTGGGAAAATGTGACAATCCTAGACCAGAGCAAGTCTGAAAATGCCAGGGAATTACTAGAAGCCTGGCACTCTGACAAATCAGCCATCAGTAAACACATAGACATTAACAACATCTATAGACTATGCAAAAGAGACAATCCACCCAGCCAAAAAGGGGACAAAAAGATTTAAGCACCTCTCCACCAGCAATCAGCACCCAGATCAGCATAGATTAACTATAAGGTTAACTTCAGACTAACAATCAAGTAAACAATACCCCAATCAAGAAACTGCCACAGAGCCATTAGTAAACAGCCCAACCAAAGAATCCCTAAGATTGCCCCCCGCTCCCGCGCTCCCCTCCCCCACACAGACAGGCAAGACACCAGAATATATACTGACAGCAAACTCCACTCCTTACAAGCACTGATGGTATTACCTAGTTAGGGTAATGAAATGTCTGCAAGAAAACAAACAAGCTCAGAGAGCACCAAGGATCCCAGAGTCATCGTCCTCCTCCTCCTCCTCCTCCTCCTCCTCCTCCTCTTCCTCCTCCTCCTCCTCCTCCTCCTGTCCACAATCCCCACTTCCTTCGAGCACTGATGAGGTTTACCTAGTTGGGTCATGAAATGTCTGCAAGGAACGAGCCAGCTCAGAGAGCACTCAGGATTCCGTAGTCTTTTTCCTCCTCCTCCTCCTCCTCCTCCTCCTCCTCCTCCTCCTCCTCCTCCTCCTCCTCCTCCTCCTCCTCCACAAACCTCACTCCCTTCTAGCACTGATGATGTTACCTAGTTAGGCTCATGAAACGTCTGCAAGAAAACAAGCAAGATCAGAGAGCACCAAGGATCCCACAGTCATCGTCTTCCTCCTCCTCCTCCTCCTCCTCCACAAACCCCACTCCCTTCTAGCACTGATGATGTTACCTAGTTAGGGTCATGAAATATCTGCAAGAAAACAAGCAAGCTCAGAGAACACCAAGCCCCCCCCCCCAATGAACTTGTAGCTTGGTGCTGCCTTCTGCTTCACTGCTGTTCTTCCGAAATCTTCTGCCTTGATTTCCCGGCATGGAGGCATTGAGGGACGGGGAACATATTTTCTTATTTTATTTATTCATAAGGAAACATCTCTGCAAGCTTTGGAAGCAACGAGCTGTAACCAAGCAATCTTTTCGGAGTTGCCTTCAGCCTGCTGCTGTCTGTTTGCTACACATGTTTGCAACCCGACTGAAATCTTCATCATGCTTCCTAAAAGACTGTTGCATAGCAGTAGTAGGGAACTAGCTGAAAGAATCAAATCAAAAGGGAAAACAGAGAGAGGGGCTGTTTATATCTTATTCTGTTGTTTCATTGAGAAGAGAGAACAGGTATATTGGTCACCACGATGTAAAAAAGATGTTGAGACTCTGGAAAGAGGGCAGAAAAGAGCAGCAAAGATGATCAGGGGACTGGAGACTAAAACATATAAGGAACGGTTGCTGGAATTGGGTATGTCTAATTTAATGGAGAGAAGGACGAGGGATGACATGATAGCAGTCTTCCAATATCTCAGGGGCTGCCACAAAGAAGAGGGAGTCAAGCTGTTCTCCAAAGCATCTGAAGGCAGGACAAGAAGCAACAGATGGAAACTAATCAAGGAGAGAAGCAACCTGGAACTGAGGAGAAACTTCCTGACAGTTAGAACAATTAATCAGTGGAACAACCTGCCTCCAGAAGCTGTAAATGCTCCAACACTGGAAGTTTTTAAGAAGAGACTGGACAGCCATTTCTCTGAAATGGTATAGGGTTTCCTGCCTGAGCAGGGGGTTGGATTAGAAGACCTCCAAGGTCCCTTCTAACTCTATTATTATTATTATTATTATTATTATTATTATTATTATTATTATTATTATTATTATTATTATTATTATTATTATTATTATTATTATTATTTATTATTATTATTATATTATTATTCTTATTATTTATTAGGGATTATTATTATTATTATTATTATTATTATTATCATCATCATCATCATCATCATCATCATCATCATCATCATCATCATCATCATCATCATCATCATCATCATCATCATCATCATCATCATCATCATCATCATCATCATCATCATCATCATCATCATTATTGATCATCGCACAGTCAGCCAGATGTTCAGACTGGATTTGGCATTTTTGTCTACCTATCGAGTCCTTACCAAGGACCTGGGATAGGCAGATGTGGATGTTTGACAGTATTACAGATATCCTCACAGGATGGAAGCAGTTCCTAATAAGGCCGCCTTTTGCAATTGACTAATGGCAAATTTGTCAATGCCAATGGTGTTCAAGTGGTGCTCCAGTTGTTTTGGGATTGCACCCAAGGTGCTTATTATTATTATTACTATTACTATTACTACTATTATTCCAACATCCTGATGTGCCTAGGAAAGTTGACCCAATCAGAGGAAAGATGGGACTTCAACCCAAAGGGATCTTGGTAATAATAATAATAATAATAATAATAATAATAATAATAATAATAATAATAATAATAATAATAATAATAATAATAATAATAATAATAATAATAATAATAATAATAATAATAATAATAATAATAATAATAATAATAATAATAATAATAATAATAATAATAATAATAATAAAGTTGGGAGGGACCTTGGAGGTCATCGAGTCCAACCCCCTGCTCAGGCAGGAAACCCTATACCATTTCGGACAAATGGCTGTCCAGTCTCTTCTTAAAAACTTCCAGTGTTGGAGCATTCACCGCTTCTGGAGGCAGGTTGTTCCACTGGTTAATTAAAACTGTTAAAACTGTCAGGAAGTTTCTCCTCAGTTCCTCTGCTTTCTCTTTTATTTGTGCTTAATGAAATGGTTCGGCCATGTATTGGCAGGACTGAGTATGAATTTATTATTTTGCTTATTCCTTCTGCCAAATCTAGCTGGACATGGACCAGCTATCCAGCATGCTGATATGCTAATGTTGGTCAATCAGAGGAAGGTTGGGGCTTCATCCCAAATGGTTTATTGTCACTCCTGTTTTCTCTTTTGTTGATGCTTAGTGAAATGGTCCAGCCAGGTATTGACAGGATTGAGTATGAATTTAGAAACATATAGAATAATAGAGCTGGAAGGGACCTTGGAGGTCTTCTAGTCCAACCACTTGCTAGAGCAGGAGACCCTATACCATTTCAGACAAATGGCTGTCCAGTCCATTTTTGAAAACTTCCAGTGATGGAGCAGTCCCAACTTCTGGAGGCAAAGTTGTTCCACCGATTGATTGCTTTCACTGTTAGGAAATTTCTCCTTAATTCTAGATTGCTTCTCTCCTTGGTTATTTTCCATCCATTGTTTCTCGTCTTGCCTTTTGATGTTTTAGAAAATAGGTTGACCCCCTCTTCTTTGTGGCAGGCCCTCAAATACTGGAACACTGCTATCACATCTCCCCTAGTCCTTCTTTTCATTAGACTAGACATACACAATCGTTATTTTGCTTATTTCTTCTGCCAAATCTAGGTGGATGTGGCATAAATTGTAAGGTGCATGATGAGTCTTTCTCGTGGTCGTTACGAGCACAGATAGTCCTTGACATACGGCCACAAGTGAGCCCAAAATGTCCATTGCTAAGCGAGACATTAAGTGAGTCTTACCCTATTTTATGACCTCTCTTGCCACAGATCACTGCAGTTGCGAATCACTGCACTTGTTAAGTTAGTAGCACGGTTGTTAAGTGACTCTGGCTTCCCCATTGACTTTGCTTGTCAGAAGGTCGCAAAAGGGGATCACGTGACCTCCCAGGGACACTGTAATGGTCATAAATATGAGTCAGATCCCAAGCATCCAAATTGCGATCACGTGACCATGGGGATGCTGCAACGGCCGTGTGAAACAGGGTCGTATCACTTTTTCCACTTTGAATGGTCACTGAATGAAAGATTGTAAGTTGAGGACAATGTGTAATCAGAAGGAAAGATAAAACTGGGAACTCTGTTGATTCCCAGAGAAATCCCATTGCTGTTGAAGCTGCTGGGAAGAGAGAACAATCTTTGTTCCTTGCAAAGTTTAGTCTACATCTAGGCATGCAATTGTAATGGATACTTACTGCCTGGGGATGCCTTATCTTATGGGCTTATTTTTACCCACGATGATCAAGTTTCCTAATCCCCTGTAATCTCTACTCACCCATTTCTCAGCAAAACTGTGATCCTGGTAGGCCTCGAAGAACTGGACAAGATGGGAAGCACACAAAACTAATAAATAAATACATTTATGTGGGGGCCGAGTAATGAAAAGAGCCTACTTATTAAAGACTGCTCATAAACTGGTCAGTAAATTAAGCCATCTTCTTAATTCACATGGCAAGGTAACTCTTCAATCCAGAAGTTCAACACACTTGTATCAACATGACCTGACAAATCAACCCTACTGTGGCTGTATGGGATAACGTGGTTCACAGGACATCCTAAGAGGATGGTGTTCTTCCTCACAACATGTATCACAAGCCATCCAGCCTCAAGCCCCATATTTAATGTCCCAGAAGTGTTTTTTCCAAAGGCAGCTGGACTTTCCTGGTTTTTTTCTTTGAAAATGTTTCACTTCAGTTGCAGGAATTGGGTATGGCGAGTCTAGAGAAAAGAAGGACTAGGGGCAACATGATAGCAGTATTCCAGTATTTGAGGGGCTGCCACAAACAGGAGGGGGGTCAACTTATTTTTGAAAGCACTAGAGGGCAGGACAAAAAGCACCAGAGGGAAACTAATCAAGGAGAGAAGCAACCTGGAATTAAGGAGAAACTTCCTAACAGCGAGGACAATTAACCACGGGTCAACTTATTTTCCGAAGCACCAGAAGGAAAGACAAGAAACAATGGATGGAAACTAATCGAGGAGAGAAGCAACCTGGAATTAAGGAGAAACTTGCTAACAGTGAGGACAATTAACCAGTGGAACTGTTTGCCTTCAGAGGTTGTGGGTGCTTCATCACTGGAGGTTTTTAAGAAGAGACTGGACAGCCACTTGTCTGAAATGGTATAGGGTCTCCTGCTTGAGCAGGGCATTGGACTAGAAGACCTCTAAGGTCCCTTCCAGTTCTATTCTGATTGAAGAAGCTTCTTCAACTTTTCAGAACTGAAAAAGCTTCTTGGACAAAAAGCAAAAGGTTTTCAAAGAAAAAATCAAAAAAATCCAGTTGCCTTTTGGAAAAAGCACCTTTGGGACAACCATGACCTGGATGATTGAGAATCTCCATAGACATTGCCCCATATTAAGCTAACTTAGTCTATTGTGAGAACCCAATTAATAGATGGCAAAGTAATTACTCCCTCATTGCTTCTAATAGAAGGAGCCCCATGTTGTTTCAGATGTTTCCCCCCTTAGAGATCATGTATTTAATAGTCATGGATTATAACCTCCAATTAACTCCATTGTTTCTTTACTCTGGAGAGGAAGCAAATGTTGTCTTGATTTACAAAGGCACGGGCCTTTGATTTGGTTAACTTCCTTTTGCAAATATTTATCAAAGAAAGGGAAACATTTTGAAAATATCAGTGTCATAAGAAGCACAAAACTAATAATTATCCACCAGGTTTGAGCCTTTCGCTAATTGTAAACACAAAAGCGAAACAATGGCAAAACAAAATTGCAAAAAAAACACAAGCTCATCTTTGTGGATGCACGGAATATTAAAGATAGCATAAAGCCAAATTTAAAAAAATATATATCCTGAACCGGCGAGAAAGAATCCTCTCTCTCTCTATTCAAAAAGCAACTAGTTCCTTGTCACAACCAGTTGTGAACCGACAAATTATGCTTTACAGGCCCTTTAAGGAAGAAGTGTGCCACAAAAGGCTGAACAGATTAAGGGAGCATATGGAAACCACTGTTCATGCATAAGATACAATGCAGTAATTTTGTCCAAAGAGAAAATTAGGATGGTGCTTCAATTCCATATTTCTGGGAACCTACATGGGGGTTAAGCTATCTGGAACCATTGTAAGTTCTCAAGAATGACAACATACCACATATAAGGCCTTCCTTGTTAACCATTCCAGTTTTTCTTTTTAAATTTTCTTAGCATAACAGGGATGTCCCAAAGTTGCTTTTTCACAAGGCAACTGGACTTTCTTGTTTTTCTTTGAAGACGTTTCGCTTCTCATCCCAGAAGCTTCTTCAGCTCTGACTGGATGGTGGGGAAATGGAAGGATTTATACTCCTTGCAGACAGCTGGTCATTTGCCTTCTTTTAGAGAGTCGTTGAGGCCACTTGAAGGTTTATCTATGTTGTCAGATTTGGGGTAACTATTTGGAATAACCTTTGGGATAACTATGACCTGGATGACTGAGAATTTCCATAGACATAACAGGGATAGAAACACAACAGTTTTGTTAACAGAAAATTGTCTTTTTCAATCACAAACTAAGTAAGCAAAAATCCCTTGCATCCTTCCCATCCTCCTGTATCTGATTTCAAAGGAGATTGGAATGTAGTAAATTATTATATGATGCAACTGCTGTCTATAATTCAGAGATTAATTATGTCTCTAGTGGCTTTGGCTAAGTGGCCCTATCTTAAAATAAATATGCTAGCAAGTGGGATCTTGGTACCCTAGTAGACCATTACTTAAATATGAGCCAGCTGTATGCTGCAGCTGCCCCCCAAAATGAACACAGTCCTAGGCTGCATCAACAGAGGAATAGAATCAAGATCCCGAGAAGTGATAGTACTGTACTACTAGCGAGGCCACACTGAATAGAATAGAATAGAATAGAATAGAATAGAATAGAATAGAATAGAATAGAATAGAATAGAATAGAATAGAATAGAATAGAATAGAATAGAATAGAATAACAGGAAAGAATAGACTGGAATAGAGTAGAGTAGAGTAGAATGGAATAGAATAGAATAGAATAGAATAGAATAGAATAGAATAGAATAGAATAGAATAGAATAGAATAGAATAGAATAGAATAGAATAGGAATAGAGTAGAGTAGAGTAGAGTAGAGTAGAGTAGAATAGAATAGAATAGAATAGAATAGAATAGAATAGAATAGAATAGAATAGAATAGAATAGAATAGAATGGAATGGAATGGAGTAGAGTAGAGTAGAGTAGAGTAGAGTAGAATAGAATAGAATAGAATAGAATAGAATAGAATAGAAAATAGAATAGAAAATAGAATAGAAAATAGAATAGAATAGAATAGAAAATAGAATAGAATAGAATAGAATAGAATAGAATAGAATAGAATAACAGGAAAGAATAGACTGGAATAGAGTAGAGTAGAGTAGAATGGAATAGAATAGAATAGAATAGAATAGAATAGAATAGAATAGAATAGAATAGAATAGAATAGAATAGAATAGAATAGAATAGGAATAGAGTAGAGTAGAGTAGAGTAGAGTAGAGTAGAATAGAATAGAATAGAATAGAATAGAATAGAATAGAATAGAATAGAATAGAATAGAATAGAATAGAATAGAATGGAATGGAGTAGAGTAGAGTAGAGTAGAGTAGAGTAGAGTAGAGTAGAATAGAATAGAATAGAATAGAATAGAATAGAATAGAATAGAATAGAATAGAATAGAATAGAATAGAAAATAGAATAGAAAATAGAATAGAAAATAGAATAGAATAGAATAGAAAATAGAATAGAATAGAATAGAATAGAATAGAACTGGAAGGGACCTTGGAGGTCTGCTCAAGCAGGAGAACCATCCTATACCATCTCAGACAAGTGACTGTCCAGTGACTGTCACCTCTCTGCAAACTTCACACCCTTCTAGCACTAATGTTGGGTAGAATTCCCTATACTTAGGAAAGTAGGACTAAGGAGCAATCTGGAATAAAGTTTTCACTTTTTAGCGGGAATGATTAAAAAAACATGGAAGCATATTTGGTGAAAAGCAATATTCTAGTCAAAAGATAGATATTCCAACTTACTGAGAACTGTATCCTGTGCTCTACAGTTAGAACTGGGGTTGTCAGAAGTTTTGAAGCAATGGAAAAGATGGGAAGGCAACATTAAGGAGGGAGGGAGAGAATTCATAAATTTCTTTTGTAAAGAAAGAGGGATCGTTAAGTGAGATGATCCCATTTTCCCCTGGAGAGAAAAGGGATTTAGCGAAGCAGGACACTTCATTTTTCACCCAAACCCAGAGAAGGTCATCTCCATATTTAAGCATTTAAGAAGACTTTCTATATTCAGTCCCTCTTCTATATTAATAAAGGTAAAAAATACAGTAAAAGATGAGAGGCTTCCAGATTTATATTTATAGGCAGATTAGTTAGAATGGAAACATTAAGAAGAAAATGGGGCTTGAAAAATTAAAGGAGGAAGGGAGACATGGACCATATTTTGATCAGCTCCCAGCAGAGAGGCCAAAGGCCACAAAGTAGTTTTTGTTGAAGCTCATCTGGGATAAGAGACTTAATTTGCTTTGTTTTATCCACATTCTTTCCTATTATAACGCTATAGACTGGGATGTTTGGATGTACCTGCATTGCATATCTATAGTTTTATACAGCCATAGGTCTATAGGCAAATGCTACATTAAATTAATACTGTGTTTGCTTATAGACCTATCGATATATAAAACTATAGATCTGCGATACAGGTGAATCCAAATATTATACAATACTTTTTGTGAAACCAGTATCAGCAATAAAACAATATAATTTGACTAGTATGTTAAATGTAGATGTAGATCTCACCTCCATTCAGTTTACACATTGGTCCCTTTTAATATTTAGGGTTGTAATTTTTATTGCCCAATTTTTAAAGATGTTTTTAACCTTCTAATTGTTTATATTGTTATTTGTGATATCGTAAACTGCTTGATGGGAAGATGGGCGGCATGTCATTCATTCATTCATTCATTCATTCATTCATTCATTCATTCATTCATTCATTCATTCATTCATTCATTCATTTTCTATAGCTGACCATCTCAGCCAAGTGACCCTGGGTAGCTTACAGTTTCAACACTATAAAACAATGAAAGCAATTGAAAACATCCAAAACAGAAATACATAGATGGAGCAGAAGGCCAGACAGAGCCTGGGGGTTGGAGTCAAGAGAGGAATCATCCTGGAATCGTTGCGTTCCCACAAGTGAATCAAGTCCAGCCTCCCCTTGAATTCCATTAACTCTTATCTAGTACACAAGATTCTTGGGTATAGGCTTGAGCAATAAATCAGTTTAATTGGAATTGGTCCTGATTCTTTACTGTGAGTGAATTGGGTGGCCATATAAATAGTCCATGCCTTACAACCATTTGTTTAGTGCAGGGGTAGGCAACCTTGGCTCTTTTATGACTTGTGGACTTCAACTCCCAGAATTCCTGAGCCAGCATGGGGAAAACTTTGGCCCCTTCATGACTTGTGGACTTCAACTCCCAGAATTCCTGAGCCAGCATGGGGGAAACTTTGGCCCCTTCATGACTTATGGACTTCAACTCCCAGAATTCCTGAGTCAGCATGGGGGAACTATAGCCCCTTCATGACTTATGGACTTCAACTCCCAGAATTCCTGAGCCAGCATGGGGGAAACTTTGGCCCCTTCATGACTCGTGGACTTCAACTCCCAGAATTCCTGAGCCAGCCATGCTGGCTCAGGAATTCTGGGAGTTGAAGTCCACGAGTCATAAAAGAGCCAAGGTTGCCTACCGCTGGTTTAGTGACTTATTGACGTTACAACAACACTGGTAAAAGTGACTTATGATTGTTTTTCACACTTGTGACCTTTGCAGCATCCCCATGGTCAGAATTTGAACACTTGGCAACTGGTATATATTTATGATGGTTGTGGTGTCCCAAGGTCACGTGGTCAATTTTGGTGATCTTCTGACAAGCAAAGTCAATGAAGAAGCCAGATTCAGTGAACAACCATGTCACTAACTTAACCACGGCAGCGATTCATTTAACAGCTGTGTCAAGGAAGGTCGTAAAATGAGGCAAGCCCCCACCTAATGACTGCTCGCTTAGCAATAGAAATTTTGGGCTGAGTTGTGGTCGTAAGCCGAGGACTACCTGTATAAATTTTCTTAGAAATAAATGAAGGAATGCTGTGAGAAAACTTAAACCATCTGAGTAAAAAACAGAAGGATATTTCATTGCAAATATTCAGAGTGTAAAAAGTGAGGCATCTTTTCAGTTCATCAAACAAGGCAAGACAATAATAAAACGGCACACTTGGCTCAGCCATCTGAAAAAAATAATGCAATTAATTGTCAGTCAGTTGCCACCCTGCTGGTGTGCCTTATTGTTCATTCTGGACAAGATTCCCAAAATTGACACCTGTCCATCGCACACACATTCTTCCCCTGGAATGGCGCTGTGCTTGTTTCTCTGGGTGCGCAAAGATCTTTAGAATAGAATAGAATAGAATAGAATAGAATAGAATAGAATAGAATAGAATAGAATAGAATAGAATAGAATAGAAAATAGAAAATAGAAAATAGAAAATAGAAAATAGAAAATAGAAAATAGAAAATAGAATAGAATAGAATAGAATAGGATAGGATAGAATAGAATAGAATAGAATAGAATAGAATAGAACGGCTGCAGGACTTGGGTTTGGCTAGTCTAAAGAAAAGAAGAAATAGGGGAGACCTGACAGCAGTATTCCAATATCTCAGGGGCTGCCACAAAGAAGAGGGGGTCAAACTATTCTCCAAAGCACCAGAGGGCAGGGCAAGAAACAATGGTTGGAAACTGACCAAAGAGAGAAGCAGCCTTGAATTAAGGAGAAACTTCCTAACAGTGAGGACAATTAACCACTGGAACAGCTTGCCTTCAGAAATCGTGTGTGCTCCATCACTGGAGATTTTTAAGAAGAGACTGGACAATCACCTGTCTGAGATGGTATAGGTTCTCCTGCTTGAGCAGGGGGTTGGACTAGAAGACCTCCAAGGTCCCTTCCAGTTCTGTTCTATTCTATTCTATTCTATTCTATTCTATTCTATTCTATTCTATTCTATTCTATTCTATTCTATTCTATTCTATTCTATTCTATTCTATTCTATTCTATTCTATTATTAGAATACATTTTTCAATCATTGCAAATGCCTGGAGATACGTAAACCATTATTGGGCACTAATGAGAGGCTTTGGGGGGAATCAGAGAAATGAAAATTATAATGCAATAACACATATGTTAAATATTCACAAATATAAATATTGCCAACATTGTGCCAACACAGCTGTTTTAGCTACCCCAAGTTTTGATAGTAGGGCTGGAAAAGAAAAGAGCTGCAGATTAAATACTGTAACTACTCAAAGATTAAATACTGACTCAGTTTGGTCTAGTAACCGTGAGATGGTGAGTTCTAGTCCTGCTTTAGGCATGAAAGCCAGCTGGGTCAGTTTGGGCCAGCCACCCGCAGATTGTGAGTTCTAATCCTGCGTTAGACATGAAAGAGCCATGATGGCACAATGGTTAGAATGCAGTATTGCAGGCTACTTCTGCCGATTGCCGGCTGCCAGCAGTTCGACAGTTCGAGTCTCACCGGCTCAAGGTTGACTCAGCCTTCCATCCTTCCGAGGTCGGTAAAATGAGGACCCAGATTGCGGGGGGCAAATATGCTGACTCTGTAAACCGCTTAGAGAGGGCTGTAAAGCACTGTGAAGTGGCATATAAATCTAAGTGCTATTGCTATTTTGTGCCCTATCCCTTCCTTCTACTACGGTGAGCCTTCCTTTAAGTCTCTTGGGTGCTATTGGCATGTCACTCTTCAATCCTTCTCCTGCCCATACTACTAGGCGCTCAATACTTTCAGCATCCAAATATGGATTAAAGCTGCGCTTTTTTCAATTCCACAGAGCCGGGAAGTTCAAGACTGTTGGAGAAAATCAATCTTTCTGGTTGCTAAGAGTCCAGGGGGACATGATGGCACATAATCAATCAAAAAATGAGGAGGAGTGATGGGTTGACAGGCTTATGCTTCGGGATCCAAACTTCTACCCAAAGTTTTAAAATAAAGTGGTTGGTCCCTTTCTCAGTGGCTTGCCTATCTCTGTGGCTATTTATTTATTTATTGTTTGTTTGTTTATATTCTGCCCTTATTATTTTTAGCAATAACTCATGGTGGTGAACAATTCCGATACACCTTTCTCCTCCCATTTTCCCTACAACAACAACCCTGTGAGATGAATTGAGCTGAGAATATGATTGGTACAAATCACCCAGCTGGCTTTCATGCGTAAGGCGGGACTAGAACTCACCATCTCCTGGTGAGTGGCCCAAAATCACCCAGCTGGCTGTCATGTCTAAGGCGGGACTAGAACTCACCATCTCCTGGTGATTGGCCCAAAGTCACCCAGCTGGCTTTCATGGCTAAGGCGGGACTAGAACTCACCATCTCCTGGTGATTGTCCCAAAATCACCCAGTTGACTTTTATGCTTAAGGTGGGACTAGAACTCACCGTCTCCTGGTGATTGTCCCAAAATCACCCAGTTGACTTTTATGCTTAAGGTGGGACTAGAACTCACCGTCTCATGGTGATTGTCCCAAAATCACCCAGCTGGCTTTCATGCGTAAGGCGGGACTAGAACTCACCATCTCCTGGTGATTGGCCCAAAGTCACCCAGCTGGCTTTCATGGCTCAGGTAGGACTAGAACTCATGGTGTCCTAGTTTCTAACCTGCTGAGTTAACCACTAGAGCTTCACTGTGCCAGTTCACTTCCACCTACCCCCCATAAGGGTATTCTAGGGCAGTGGTTCTTAACCTTTTTGAACGAATCGCCCCCTTGAGCCAATGAGGAAGTTGTCATCGCCCCCCTCCCCCAACATAACCTCTCAATCACAACATAGGAAATAATTCTTCAATTTATGCAAACACTTTTTTTTGTTTCCTTTAAAATTGTCATCAGGACATATCGATGCAAATAATTCTTCCCCCACTCAGTGTGTGTGTGCGTGTGTGTGTGTGTGTGTGAGAGAGAGAGAGAGAGAGAGAGGCACTTGCACTTCCTCTTTCTCTCCTCTCTTTCCTCTCTCTTTCTCTCTCTCTTTTTCTCTTTCCTCTCTCCCTTTCTCTCTTTCCTCTCCCTCCCTCCCCCCTCTCTCTCTCCAGGTGAGGAGAGAGAGAGAGAGAGAGAGAGAGAACGAAAGGCAGACGGCGCCGAAGGGGCAGGGAGGGGGGGCAGGAGGCAGCAGAAGGCGCTGAAAGGCACCCGGGGCACCACGGACCGGCCCGGGGAGACGCGTGGCCAGCTCGGCTGCCCAGGGAGTGGCCCGGAGACGGCCCAGGGAGCGATGCCCCTGCCGGCCGCCGCCCCAGCCGGAACTGGAGCGAGAGACGCGGCTAGGGAGAAACGCCTGTGCTGGATGGCGGCGGAAGGGAGGCTGGGTTCCGGATGGCTGCTTTTCACGGCCAAACACCGGATGCTGGGCAATTGACTGGGGCAGAACAGCGGGGTGGGGGGAGGCTATGTAAAGCGCGTCTCCCCGAACCGGTCTGGTCGGCAGTCCCGGCTGGGGCATCGCTCCCTGGGCAGCCTCCCCCCACTCCGCTGTTCCACCCCAGTCAGCTGCCCAGCATCCAGGGTTTGGCCGTGAAAAGTAGCCATCCGGGACCCAGCCTCCCTTCCACCGCCATCCAGTACAGCTGTTTCTCCCTAGCTGCGTCTCTCGCTCCGGACTGCGGGCCCGCCCCTGGCCTGCGGTGGCCTCACCAGACCCCGTCGCCACTGGAGGCACCCAGCTCTGCTGCCCGCCGGGCCTGCGGGGACATCCCAGCTCACGGTCACGTTGGCAGGCCATCCCACGTGCCGCCAGCATCCCCGGGCTCAAGTCGTGGGCCGCGGGGCATCCGCAGAACGCCCCCCCCTTTGGCTGCATCGCCAAACCTTCTTCCGCGCCGCCGGGATCCTCGGTCGGAAGTGGGGCAACGATCCGCCTCCCGCCAGGACCGATGCTGGAGCCTCCCGTGCCACCGGTAGGTCTGTCGTGCTGGAGGAGCTGGGGCCGCTCCATACTGCATGGCGCTCCCGACGATCCGTGACCCACTGGCGTCTGGCTGTGCGATGGGCTGTGCGGCGGCGGCCGCCGCCTGGAGCATGCTTCCCCCCCTTCCCGTGAATGTCAAGCCCACAGAGGCTTGACAGTGTGGCCGGTTTGGCTGCCCAGGGAGCTGCCCGGGGACAGCCCAGGGAGCGATGCCCCTGCCGCCCCAGCTGGGACTGCCACCCAGGGGACAGCAGGAGGAAGAAGGGGAGGAGGAGGAGGAGGGCGAGGAAGCCGCCGCCTCTGCCCCAGCCGGGACTCCACGCCGCCCGGGCTCGCCCTCCGCCCATGAGATGTAGCCGCAGCTCGCTGGCCCTGGCCGCGATGCTGCGGCTGCTCTGTCTGACCGGCAGCTGCCAGCCCCTCCACCTGGTACAGGGAAGCCGGGGGGGCACGCCACCTGCCCCGTGGATGCTTCGCAGCAGCGCTCCATGGACTCGGAGCCCCCTCCCTCCCGCCCGCCACCGTCTCCGGCTCTACTGCTGCTTGGCCAACAGTCTCACCGGCTGGGCATCACAGGGGCTGCTCTCCCTCTGGACCGCGGCTTGCGGGAGGGCTGGCCATGTGCACCTCAGATGGGGCCAGCCAGGGAAAGGGACTTCCTGGCCGTGCTGCTCCCAGGGGGTGGGGCACCTGGGCGCAGGGCCAATCAGGAGCCCTGCGAGGGGGCAAGTCCGCATGAGAGAGAGAGAAAGAGAGAGAGAGAGAAGGGAAGCGCAAGTGCCTCTCTCTGTCTCTGTCTCTCTCTGCAAATGGCGGAGGAGGCTCAGAGCCGCAGAGGAAGGCTCAAAAGTGTCCCCAAAACGTCTCGCTCCATCGCCCCCATATCGCCCCCTTTTCGTTCCTTCGCCCCCACATCGCCCCTTTTCGTTCCATCGCCCCCCTGAAAAATGAAATCGCCCCCTGGGGGGCAATATCGCCCAGGTTAAGAACCACTGTTCTAGGGTATCTGTCAAAACAGTCAAGACAACAGCCGTGGCCACGGCGTTGAAGCTCTACCCCTTTGGGCATAAAAAGGGTATAGCTTCAATCCCATAGCCACACCAACAGCTTGAGTCGCTTTGGACAGTGAGATGGGCAGCATATAAATATAACAAGCAAATAATTTTTTTGACATTTTAGAATGATCAAGCTTTTTTTTTTTTTTTTTTTTTAAATCAAACAGAAGGTTTATAAAGCGAATCTCTTTGACCAGGGCTAAAATATAAAGAGACTCGTGGTGGCGCAGTGGTTAGAATGCAGTACTGCAGGCTATGTCTGCTGACTGCCGGCTCCCAGCAGTTCAGCAGTTCGATCCTCAGCGGCTCAAGGTTGACTCCGCCTTCCATCCTTCCGAGGTCAGTAAAATGAGGACCCAGATTGTTGGGGGCAAATAGGCTGACTCTGTAAACCGCTTAGAGAGGGCTGTAAAGCACCGCGAAGCGGCATATAAGTCTAAGTGCTATATTGCTAGTGCTATATACGTTGTGGTTTCTGGTCACTTGTGGATGAGATTTCTTTTTGTCAAGGCTTGAATGATGAGGCTTTAAAGATCTATTTATAAGTGGAGATAGGTTCCTCTCGCTTTAAGTTCTTAGGGGATGTGATCAGTTTGGATGAGAAAATGGAATGTCTTCAGTTAAGATTAAAATATATGCGTTAATATTTCTCGTAGGGCTTAAATAATAGAATCTTGCTGATTAGGGTTGAACTGAACCATGTTGTCATTTGACCGTTGATATGGGATGAGCTGGGGGAAGAAGGTATTTCTTAAAAAAAAAAAATTCTAATTGGGAGTATTTGAGAAGGTGTCTGTGGAGATGCTCAGTCATCCAGGTCATGGTTGTCCCAAAGGTGCTTTATCAAAAAGGCAACTGGACTTTGTTTTTCCTGGAAGACGTTTCGCTTCTGATCCAAGAAGCTTCTTCTGTTCCTTGGATGAGGAGCGAAACATCTTCAAGGAAAAACAAAGTCCAGTTGCCTTTTTGATAAATCACCTTTTGAGTATTACAGAAGGTCTTCAGTTATCCAACGTGTTTATACTTGTCTGGATGGAGGAGGGCATCGTCCCATTCCCTTTCCTTTTCCCTCTCCTTCTCCCTCTCTCTCCCCCATCTCTCCCTCTCTCCCTCTCTCCCTCTCTCCCCCTCTCCCTCCCTCCCTCCCTCTCTCTCTCTCTCTCTCTCTCTCAGTCTCTTTCTCTCTCTCTCTTTCTCTTTCTCTTTCTCTTGCTTTCTCTTTCTCTTTCTCTTTCTCTTTCTCTTTCTCTTTCTCTTTCTCCTCCTCCTCCTCCCCTCCCCTCCCCCTGTCTCTCCTCCTGATATGGTATGTGTCTTCCAATGCCTGAGGGGCTGCCACAAAGAAGAGGGGGGTCAAACTATTCTCCAAAGCACCTGAGGGCAGGACAAGAAGCAATGGATGGAAGCCAATCAAGGAGAGAAGCAACGTAGAACTTTCCTGACAGCGAGAACAATTAGTCAGTGGAACAGTTTGCCTCCAGAAGTTGTAGGTGCTCCATCACTGGAGTTTTTTTTTTTTAAAGAAGAGACTGGACAGCCATTTGTCTGAGATGGGATAGGGTCCCCTGCTTGAGCAGGAGGTTGCATTGATTAGAAGACCCCCAAGGTCCTTCCAACTCTTGTTATTCTGTATTAGCAAGAAAGTGTGACCCTATAGTCTTCCTTAATAGTATCGCCCTCTCTCTGGACACGGTGTATCTCTGCTTCGTGAATACTTTGCCAGCCAGCGGAGCTTTTGAAATGCAAAACTCACCGAGTTATTTTCCAAGTTTTTAACAGAGAATCTTTTTTTTTTTTTTGCAAAGCAAAAAGATGGAGAGTGTTTTTGAAGTTCGGTAAAAAAAAAAAGGCAAAAGAAAAAGACACCCTTTTATCTATTTCCATCAAAGCTACTTCCTTATAACTGCTTTTCATCCCGCCTACCACCCACCTTTGTCCCACAGGAGCTGCTTTGTTGTTTCGCTCCTACGGAGAACTCAGCATTGACCTGAAAGCATCACTGTTAACAATGAAATGTCCCATCTGTGCAGACTCCTGAATAGCACTTATGGGTATAGGTGTATAGTCCTTATCAGCTGATAACAATAGAAACAATAAAGGAAAGAGATTCTTCTGAATATAGTGTCAACGCTGCTAACATCGGATGTTTTTGCATTGACAACAGATGGAAATGTGGCCATCTTTTTACCTTTTGCTTTTAGAGTTAGATGATGCTGGGAGGGGGGGATGTGAACGAGAGTCCAGCTAGACATAACAACTCTAAACCTAGCGTAAGAAACAAGATTATTGTAACCAGAGCTGATAAGGAATTGGCGGGCTGGAGAAATGGAGAGGAAGCCTGTGTTTCAAGCTAATTGGGCAATGTGGTTTATGACTGTTAATTGGAGGAGGGAATTGTGCTTTGATACTAGGTGCCCAGGGGAGGGGAATTTAGTTTTTGGCTTCGATTATGCACTGCCGATGTTATGCTACTCAAAATAAAGATTCTTTAAGGTAAACAATGCCTCGAAGTTCTTTGAAGAGTTTCATCTGTCGGAACCATGACATATAGATTGGGACACCATTAGCTGCTTTAATAGTAGCAACTGTGAGAGGGATCTCGGAGTCCTAGTGGACAATCACTTAAATATGAGCCAGCTGTGTGCTGCAGCTGCCAAAAAAACTGACACAGTGCTAGGCTGCATTAACAGAGGGATAGAATCAAGATCACGTGAAGTATTAATACCACTTTACAATGCCTTGGTAAGGCCACACTTGGAATACTGCATCCAGTTTTGGTCACCACGATGTAAAAAAGATGTTGAGACTCTAGAAAGAGTACAGAGAAGAGCAACAAAGATGATTAGGGGACTGGAGGCTAAAACATATAAGGAACAGTTGCTGGAATTGGGTATGTCTAGTTTAATGAAGAGAAGGATGAGGGGGGGACATGATAACAGTGTTCCAATATCTCAGGGGCTGCCACAAAGAAGAGGGGGGGGGGTCAAGCTATTCTCCAAAGCACCTGAAGGCAGGACAAGAAGCAACGGATGGAAACTAATCAAGGAGAGAAGCAACCTAGAACTAAGGAGAAACTTCCTGACAGTTAGAACAATTAACCAGTGGAACAACCTGTCTCCAGAAGTGGTGAATGCTCCAACACTGGAAGTTTTTGAGAGGAGACTGGACAGTCATTTGTCCGAAATGGTATAGTGTTTCCTGCCTGAGCAGGGGATTGGACTAGATGACCTCCAAGGTCCCTTCAAACTTTTTATTATTATTATTATTATTATTATTATTATTATTATTATTATTATTATTATTATTATTATTATTATTATTATTATTATTATTATTATTATTATTATTATTATTATTATTATTATTATTATTATTATTATTATTATTATTATTGTGGCACATTTTACTTACTAAATTTGGATCTGGTCATTAGACGAGAGCCATAATGTTTGGGGGGAGGGGGGCCATTACGTGCTGTGGTGTCTCTCCCACTAGTACAGATGAAGACAAGATGAGCAGAAGAAAAGACATTTAATTATCAATGATGGTCTCAGGCTAGCTGAATAGAATCATAGAACGATAGGGCTGGAAGGGACCTTGAAAGTCTTCTAATCCAGCCCTCTGCCCACCCTACCTTGTACCACTCCAGACAAACGGTTGTCCCATCTTTTCTTGAAAACGTCCAGTGATGGAGCACCCATAACTTCTGGAGGCAAGCTGTTCCATTGATTAATCATTCTCATTTTCAGGAAATGTCTCCATATTTCCATGTTGGCTGTCCCTCTGAGGAATTTCCATCCATTGCTTCTTATCCTGCTCTCAAGGTGCTACGGAGAATAAATGGACTCCCTCTTTCCTGTGACAGCCCTTCAAGTATTGGAAGACTGTTACCAGGTCTCTTCTACTTTTTCTCTTCGTTAGCCTAGATGTACTGGAGTTTCTTCATGAACCTCTCCTAGAGGACTTCATGGCAAAAATGGCCTGCTGTTGAACCATCTCCTGGACCATCTCTCCCACTTGGTTTTGACCTGCTGGTGGAAAATTCTTAGGAGAAACTGTGAATAATTTTTTTGGGAGAAGTGAGGGGAATAGTGGCCATTGATATTGTTCTCTCTTATGGCATTGATACTTTTGAACAGTTTCCCCTGTGAAATTGCAGGTAGTCCTCAACTTACAACCACAACTGAGTCCAACATTTCTGTTGCTAAGTGAGACAATTGTTAAGTGAGTTTTGCCCCATTTTACGAGCTTTCTTGCCACGGTTGTTAACTGAAACACTATGATCCTATGATGATTCTATGATACTATGATACTGTGATACTATGGTTCTATGACAACGAGATTGGTGATGTATAAATTTAATAAATTAATAAAATCCCGATTTCGTCATTTCTTCCATGAATTGTGGAGAGTTGGTGGGCTCCCCAAAAGAACATTCAAGCAAACAGCAGGAGACAAAATGGATAGAGGCTGGTCCGAGGTATGAAAGAGTGAGTTGAATTGTGCTTCTTGGGAGAAAAATCAGGTCCAGTTCCAAGCCGGGAGAAAGACGCTGAAATAAAATGGAGGCAGGCTGCAGGAAAGAAGATCTCTGTTTATTTGGTAGCCAGAAACTTCAGTGACAGCAGCATGTTTCTGGGGTGGTTGACAAAATGGAGTTGAGAGTAA
This sequence comes from Azemiops feae, assembly GCA_023970755.1. Classification (NCBI taxonomy): domain Eukaryota; kingdom Metazoa; phylum Chordata; class Lepidosauria; order Squamata; family Viperidae; genus Azemiops; species Azemiops feae. Next base: position 352,352 of record JALGBA010004162.1, read on the forward strand.
ATGGATTGTTATACATTCTTTGGGGCTTTGTGATTGAGATGGCTGTTCCTGTGTAAGAATATGTCCTTTAATATTTCAATGGCTGTTGCCAGATTCCTATGGGGTCATGTAGGAGTCATGTCTGGCTCTACAGGCAAGAGGGGAAATACAAATCCTAGGGGTTTTGTTTGTCTGAGCTAGTCTTGTCAGTTTGCCTTTGCCTATTGTGTTTTTTATTTAGGGTTTCTGGCTGTTCTTTGTTTATGAATAGTGTGGCCCAGTCTTTCTGAATGGATACAAAATCTCCGTTCCTAAAGACTAGCCTCTTCAGGTTTCTGCTATAGCAGGATGACTGGGGCTGCTTTCTGCCTTTGTTAACGTTTTTCTCCTCTTCTCCTTTAGAGGAAATATTCTATCCTGCCTCTTTTAATATCCTGTAGAATATTTTTATTCTGGGGAGGGGCAGCGGCCTTCTCACATACTAAATTGTGTGAAAACAATGCAATGAACCCCAGATTTCACTTTAGTGAGGCATGTAGGTAGTGCCTATGCAGAAAACAATGGGTTGTGTTTTAAAACAGACACTGGAATGATGTTGAACAGTTAAGAAATAAACAGGAAGATACCTTGCTGAAGACCATCAGTCACTGATGGGTCCTTCAGGTGAGTGTAATATGTACTAACAATTTGATTGGGGTAGGTTGCACAGCGGTGGGGAATTCAAAACATACTTCCTAACTTATTAAGGAGGACAGATATTATGGCGGGAACATCTGGTGTCATTATAAAACCATTCCAGGGGAAGGCAGGTTGTTGTCGGAGAAGGAAGAGAGAAATGGTTGATAGGGTATCAGAAAGCCTCTAAAGCACAGTGTTCCTTAATGTGCATTGATTTATCTTAGATGCATGTGTTGCTGCTCAGAAGATACTTTTTGGTTGGCAGCACCAGAGTCTAACTGAGAAGTAATAACTCTGCAGCTGCGAAACAAAAGAAGACCACAATCTTGGAGGTGGAGAAGACAAGGGAGATGGAATCAGTGTCTTGAGCTAGTTAACAATGATGGTTTGTCTAGGTCAGTGGTGGCGAACCTATGGCACAGGTGCCAGAGGCGGCACTTAGAGCCCTCTCTGTGGGCACGCGCACCGTCGCCCCAGTCCTAGGCCTTCAGCTGGGTTTTATAAAACCTTTTTACTTTAGACCTCCGCCGTGTGCAAGAAAAAAAAAAAGGTTCAATCAGTCAATTTCAACTTCTCACGGGAAAAAAAAAGATCTTGCAAAGTTGGAATTGATTGATTGAACTTTTTAGTCCCACCAAGTCTGCCGTTACCACTGCAGCCACGCCCACCCAATGGGCCACACCCACCCAATGGGCCACACCCAGCCAATGGGCCACACCCACCTGGCACTCGACGATGTATAAGTGGGTTTGGGGTTGCAGTTTGGGCACTCAGTCTCTAAAAGGTTCGCCATCACTGGTCTAGGTACAATCACCTTACAGGGGAGATGGGTGGCATAAACATTTTTTATAATAACAACAACAACAACAACAACAACAATATTGGAAGGGACCTTGGAGGTCTTCTAGTCTGACCCCCTATACCATAGTCTGAAACCCTATACCATTTCAGACAAATGGTTGTCCAGTCTCTTCTTAAAAACCTCCAATGATGGAGCACCTACAACTTCTGGAGGCAGGTTGTTCCACTGATTAATTGTTCTCACTGTCAGAAAATTTCTCCTCAGTTCTAGGTTGCTTCTCTCTTTGGTTAGTTTCCATCCATTGCTTCTTGTCCTGCCATCAGGTGCTTTGGAGAATAGCTTGACTCCCTTTTCTTTGTGTATTTAATACATACATACATGCATACATACATATATACATACATTCATACTATATCTGGAGCTTATGGAGTAATGAAAAGAATAAACTCTTGTTTACTGCTCCAGTAATGAAGGCAGGTCATAATCAACAAGTTAATAACAAGCCAAAACAAAACCACCCCTCCCTCTTCCCTGAACCTTGATTATGCATTCAGAAATATCACACTGTGATCATTGTTCCTTAAGCAATATGTGCATTTTCCAAATGACTCACAAGCATCACACTGACTTTCCGATAGGTTTTAAATGGCGCGCTGCAGGTACTACCTTGTTTGATCACACCTCCATGACTTCCTGATCAAAAATGGCTAATCGCTCCCACTGCCAATGGAAAAAAAACATTTCCCTTCCTGGAGAAGCTGTCTACCCTAATCCTCCGTGAATTACACACAATCACATCAAGTTCTTAATGAGTTTGCAAATAGATCGGCCAGGACTTGTGCAGGGAAAATTGGGCTCAAGCCAGAAACAAACTTCTTACCTTTAAATTTGTTTCTCCCCCCCTCCCAAGAAAAAAGTGGAATAAAGCTTGAAGAATTTCGGAGGGGGAAAATGTTGCCTCCTGGAGTTGTGGGTGCTCCATTGCTGGAAGTCTTTGAGAAAAGATTGGACAACCATTTGTTCTGGATAGTATAAAGACACCGTCCTTGGACAAGAGAATTGGACTAGAAGACCTCAAAGTCCCTTGCAGCTCTATATTCTATTCTATTCTGGGAAGAATCCGGAGAAAGAAGTATTTGGGGGAATATTAAAAAAACAGAATATATTTCCCCAAAGGAATAATGGAGAAGATCTTAAAAAAGACAGAAACTAGCCCCCAGAAATCAGCCCCATCCCCTAGGCAGAGGCCAGCTTTTAGAAATGCAAATTCAATAATCCATTCAGAAAGGTTGGAGCCAGGAAGCTAGAAGCTGGTGAGATTAGGAAGACAAAGACCTCTAAAGTCTACACCCCCCACCCAAACTCTAAAAACATGACCATTAGGACACAATAGGATTAACCCACCAATACCAAAAGGGCACACTCAGACTCAGGTCAAAGTACATGACACAGGAAATACAAAGCCTCAAACAGAAACAGGAAACAACCTCAAAAGCCCAAGAAGGTATAAAAACCCACCACTCCCAGCTACATGTGTTTAGCTTTCCCAGAGCCACCTTTCTGTCTGGTTCTGCTCTTCAATAAACTACAACCTTCTTTCTAAAGCAGTCTCCATTTTGATTATTCCCGGCTTGGATTGGACCCTGATGGGAGACTTTTCTTTCAACACTATGATATTCAGAACATCAGAATAACAGAGTTGGAAGGGACCTTGGAGGTCTTCTAGTTCAACTCCCTGCTCAAGCAGGAGATCTACACCAGGGGTCTCCAACCCCCCAGTCTGTGGACTGGCACTGGTCCATGGCATGCCAGAAACTGGTCCACCCAAACAAGGAAAGCCCCATCCACAGGATGTAGGCAGCACACAAAACCACGCCCCCTCCGGTCTGCAGAAAATCCTCTCTTGATGGAACAAGTCCCTGGTGCCCAAAAGGTTGGGGGCTACTGATCTATGTCATTTCAGACAAGTGGTTGTCCAATCTCTTCTTAAAAACCATCAGTGATGGAGTACCCACAACTTCTGGAGGCAAATCATTCCACTGATTAATTGTTCTCACTGTCAGGAAATTTCTCCTCAGTTCTAGGCTGCTTCTCTCCTTGATTAGTTTCCATCCGTTGTTTCTTGTCCTGCCTTCAGGGGCTTTGGAGAATAGCTTGACCCTCTCTTCTTTGTGGCAGCCCCTCAAGTACTGGAAGATAGTTCTCATGTCATTCCTAGTCCTTGTTTTCACTAGACTAGACATTCCCAATTCCTGCAATTGTTCATCCTATGCTTTAGCTGCCAGTTTTCTAATCATCTTTGTTGCTCTTCTTTGCACTGTTTTTAGAATCTCAACACTGTCAGGAAATTTCTCCTTAGATAATCTGTCAGAGTGTGCATAGTCTAATTGTGTGAGATAATCCAGGATTAAACACAGTAAACAATGGTTTGTATTAAATGGTGGTTTATCTTACACTATCTACAATATCATACACCAGAAATATACATACACGTGCTAATGCAGCAGGATCCAACAAACCACAATTACAGCAGGAAACGGAAGAGAGAGAACACATCAGCAGAGCCTTCCCTTTATACAAAGGCTCTTAAAGAGACACAGACCCTGCTGAGTCATTCCCATCATTACATCTTACATCTTACATTACATAAGCTGGTTAGCTGCTAAATCAATACCTTGACAAAATCTTCCATCTGTTACTTCTGGTCCTGTCCTCTGCTACATAAATATTTTCTGATTGTACACCTTTTGAGAAGACTAGTTGACGTTGTTTGATCATATACCCTTTCAGAAGAACAGTTGTGGTATCTAGAGTATCAAACCATCTCACCAAGTTGGAAATAAATTTGGGTGTTTTCTTCCAGTAGTCCAAGGACAGGAAGGTAGAACTGATCATTCCTCCATCCAAAATTCATACACAAACACACAACCCGAAGCAATAACTGCACTCCCCAACATGGTTTATAAATATTGGTAGTTACATTTCATTACGGGATAATAGGCAATTAGAGACCAGGGGGGTAAAGATTCTGTGTGCACTCCAAATAGCAATTGTTGATCCAGTTAATGTGACTGTTGCCAAAATCTCAGGTATTTGTTCCATTAATGGGTGACTGGGTTAAGTGTGTTGTAGGAACCGGGCCAAGGGTTAATGTATTGGGATAAAAAGGTCTAAATTAAAAAAACAAAAACGGGAACCTGATGAAAGACCAAATATGCTTTACCTCTTTTGTTGCAAAGAACTAATTTTTCATTTGCTCTTTTCTACCCAGTATCCATTGAGAAACATATTTATATTTTGACATATACATACAGTACATGGGCATATTTCTATTGATATTAATTGTCACAACTTTGTTGCTGACGTTTTAAACTATAAGGTTTATTTTACCGCTATTTTACTATCTGTAAACACAGGCCCAGAGCCTGTAAAAACTGAGCTGAGAGATAAATTGTGTGATTAAATAAAAATAAAATGCGAGGTCCTTGGTGGTCTCTGAGCTTGGCTGTTTTCTTGCAGACATTTCATTACCCAAGTAGGTAGCAACATCAGTGCTAGAAGGGAGTGGGACTAGAAGGGAAGGAGAAAGGGGAGAGGAAGAGGAAGAGGAGGAGGACAATGAGGTCCTTGGTGCTCTCTGAGCTTGGTTGTTTTCTTGCAGACATTTCATTACCTAGCTAGGTAACATTATCAGTGCTAGAAGGGAGTGAGGCTTGCTCTCTACTTATGTACTAGTGACTTCTCTGCCAGTGTGGGTGAGAGTGATCTTGGTGTTTCCTTGATTAGGCCGTGGTTTGTTTGTCTGAGTTCCTTGATTAGGGGATTGTTTCTCTTTGGGATGTCACAGACTTTCCCCTTCCTTCAGAGATGTCCTCAGTAGCAAACAAATTCCCAAGATGGTCACCCTGATTTGTAATACAAAGAACACAAGCTCAGCAGGGTGCCCAGCCACTGAGCGCCCCCTTTTGGCTGGCTGGCTAATTGCACTCTCCAAGAATTCCTCAAGGGGGACTCTCTTTGCATGCTTTCAAGGAACCAATAGGGCAGTGGTGGCGAACCTATGGCACGCGTGCCAGAGGCGGCACTCAGAGCCCTCTCTGTTGGCACACACACCACGGCCACCAGCAGCAGGTCCATCAGGCCACCACCGCCACCCGGATCAGGAGCCCCGCCCAGCACAAAGGAGGCGAAGTGGCCGACTAACAAGCTCGAGTAGAGGTGGTAGAGCAGAGGTCACCAACCATTGTCGATTGGTGGACTGGAAGAAAAGGGACGGGGAAGCATTTTACATGCATGCATGCGCACATGGGCCATGAGCACGCACGCACTGCAAATAGGGCAGGGCTAGTGCCTGCGTGATACTCACTAACCTTGCCCCGTTTTTGCGTGGTGCAGCGCCTTGTATCTGCACCTCGCAGCGCGGCGGCGGCCGTTTTTGCACTTTGCAGCACGGTGGTCCATTTTTGCACCCCCTGTTTTTGCATGCCAGAGGCAGCACTCAAAGGCGCCTCCCTGCCCCCCCCTGAGGGCACCACAATGCTGATGCGGCCCTGACACTTTGCGATAAATAAGTGGGTTTTGGGTTGCGGTTTGGACACTCGGTCTCTAAAAGCTTCGCCATCACTGCAATAGGGACTTTCTATTGTTAAAATAAAGTTCTAGCTTCGAATCCAGGCAGGTCTAAAGAACACAGAGGGCAAATTGCTTGAAGCAGGAGCGAAGTTTATTTTGGAAAAAACAGCTGATCCAGCATTTTGGTTGCACTGTGAAATAAACTTCTCTGCTTCAAGCCACTGTCCTGTGTTTTTTCAAACCTGGCTTGGAACAAACCAGGATTTTCTTCCACAATATCTCTGGTGCTTTTGCCACTGCTGCTTGCCTAGTCTCAGATGAATTTGAACAGAATCAATCCCACATCCAGAACAATTTCAGATCATCTCCAAAATCCAAATATACCTTGTATCAATGGGACTATCCGGTGGCTTCTGCCCTTTGCGATTGTAGTGACATGCTTACAACAACTGGAAGTGTTGAAGGAAAAGTCTTCATCAGGGTCCAGTCCAAGCCAGGAATAAACAGCACGGTGACTGCTTTAGAAAGAAGGCTGTAGTTTATTGAAGAGGAGAGACAGACAGAAAGATGGCTCTGGAAAAAAGAGAGAGCACATGTAGTAGGGAGTGGGTTTTTATACCTTCTTGGGCTTTTGTTTGGAGTTGTTCCTGTGTCATGAACTTTGACCTGAGTCTGAGTGTGCCTTTCTGGTATTCCGATGGTGGTGGGTTAATCCTATTATGTCCTGTCTTAGAGTTTGGGTGGGGTATGTAGATTTTAAGGGTCTTCGTCTTCCTGATCTCTTCAGCTTCTAGCTGGAGGGCTCCAACCTTACTGAATGGATTATTACATCTGCATTTCTAAAAGCTGGTTTCTGCTGAGTTGTCTGGCTGGGTGTATGTGTGGAGACGTTTCTGCCTTTTTAAAGATCTTCTCCATTATTCCTTTGGGGAAATATATTCTGCCGTTTTAATATTCCCCAAAATATTTCTTTCTCTGGATTGTTCGCACATATAATAATAATAATAATAATAATAATAATAATAATAATAATAATAATAATAATAATAATAATAATAATAATAATAATAATAATAATAATAATAATAATAATAATAATAATAATAATAAAGTTGGAAGGGACCTTGGAGGTCATCGAGTCCAACCCCCTGCTCAGGCAGGAAACCCTATACCATTTCAGACAAATATGTATACCTGTCCTTTGTGTCCTGATCAATGCGCACTTGAGGACCTCATGGCAGTGCGACAGAATGCAATTAATATTGCTCTTTAACTTGTACATGTTTTAATCTTATATTTTAAATTTTATATTCTATGCCAGAGAAGAATCTAAAATGAATTTAAGGAGAATATTCTCATCCAATGGGAAAGATATCGCCCTGTCTGCCAACCCTTTCCCCCAATGCTGGTAGAAGCTTTTAAGGAACATTACGAGATTATTTTCTGAGGATTTAGGGGCGGGAGTTTATTTTGTGATAATGGAATGGAAAATGTATGCTAAATTGGTGAGGACATTAACACCTCCCTACCTTTGTTCACTGCCATCAGTTTCTAATGTGTGTTCTTTAATTAGCTTCATGGCTTTAAAACAAAATAATTACTCAACGGAAGTTTACTGTAAATTAAATGTGCTACCGAGTATTATTAAAAGCGCTTTAACTTAAATGCTAATTATAAGCAGTTCCAAGCCTTGAACGGCTTTGAATAATTTCTCAGCATTGCTGCAAAACTCTTAACGACATGCAGATGAAGATAAATTGAGGATCCAATGCAAGAGCTGATAAGGGATTAAGAAACTGGAGGATTCGGGACACTTGAAATAATGCGTTGGATTATTGTTGTCCAAATAAATGCATTGGACAAAAGTGGTAATTCAGTACTCAGGAGAAGAAGATCTTCATCTCCTGCCTTGAGAGGGGGTGTGTGTGTGTGTGGACTAGAAGACCTCTGAAGTCCATTTCAGCCCTATGATTCAGTATTCTATATTCATAAGGAAAGCTGTGTGGGAGGACAGCACGCCCTTCCCAGAAAAAGAAATATTTTGGGAATATTAAAGGCAGAATATTATATCTCCCCAAAGAATCTTAAAGGCAGAAAAGCAAGCCCAGTTTTTCTTAATAACCCCCAGCAGAAGCTAGGCAGAAACCAGGTGTGTAGAAATGCAGATTTAATAATCCCTTCAAAAAGGTTGGAGCCAGGAAGCTAGAAGCTGATGAGATTAGAAAGACAAAGACCCCTAAAATCTACATATCCCACCCAAACTCTAAAAACATGACCTTTAGGACATAATAGGATTAACCCACCACCATCAGAATACCAAAAGGACATGCCCAAAAGCTCAGGTCAAAGTTCATGCCACAGGAACAGGAAACAAACTCAAAACCTCAAAAGCCCAAGAAGGTATAAAAACCTACCATTCCCAGTTCCATGTGGTTAGCTTTCCCAAAGCTTCATTTCTGTCTGGCTCTGCTCTTCAATAAACTACAACCTTCTTTCTAAAGCAGTCTCCATTTTGTTTATTCCCAGCTTGGATTGGATCCCGATGAAGATTTTTCTTTCAACAGATGGCCTCTAATACCTGGTACTATTAAGGTTACACTTCTGGGGTCAAGGTGAATGTGTGTTCAGAAATATTCTGCTGCTAAACCACTAGCTGAGTGGGAAAGATTTGGGGTCTCGGAGAGAAGGGAAAACACAGGTAAATTGGCAGGAATTTGTTAGTATAGCCTATCAGAATAACAGAGTTGGAAGGGACCTTGGAGGTCTTCTAGTCCAACCCCCTGCTCAAGCAGGAGACCCTATACCATTCCAGACAAGTGGCTGTCCAGTCTCTTCTTAAAAGCTTCCAGTGATGGAGCACCCACAACTTCTGAAGGCAAGCCGTTCCACAATAAAGTACAGGGGGAAAAATCTCCTCATTTGAGCTGTGGTGCTGGAGAACTCCTGCGTATTCCTCGGTCAGCAAAAGTGACCAACAAGCAAGTACTGGAGTGCATAACACCAGACATGTCCCTGGAAGGTAAAATCAGAAAACTGCACTTATTTTGGCCATGTCATGTGGGTGAATTTACTTTGTTGTTGTTAGTTGCGAAGTCGTGTCCGACCCATCGTGACCCCATGGACAACGTTCCTCCAGGCCTTCCTGTCCTCTACCATCTTCTGGAGTCCATTGAAGCTCATGCCTACTGCTTCAGTGACTCCATCCAGCCACCTCATTCTCTGTCGTCCCCTTCTTCTATTGCCCTCAAATCTTTCCCAGCATCAAGCTCTTCTCCAGTGAGTCCTTCCTTCTCATTAGGTGGCCAAAGTACTTGAGTTTCAACTTCAGGATCTGGCCTTCTAAAGAGCAGTCGGGGTTGATCTCCTCTAGGACTGACCGGTTTGATCGCCTTGCAGTCCAGGGGACTCGCAGGAGTCTTCTCCAGCACCATAGTTCAAAGGCCTCAATTCTTTTGCGCTCAGCCTTTCTTATGGTCCAACTTTCACAGCCATATATTGCAGCTGGGAAAACCATGGCCTTGACTATACGTACTTTTGTTGGCAGGGTGACGTCTCTGCTTTTTAATTTGCCATAGCTTTCCTCCCCAGGAAATTTACTAGGAAATTTACTAGGAATTTACTAGGATGCTTGGAAGAGTTAGCGGTAAAAGGAAACCAGGCTACCACAGAACAAGATGGCTGGACACCATCAAAGCTGGCACCCCGGCTGGAGTATAGAAAAACTCAATGAAGCAGTGCAAAATCGGAAGATGAGGAGAGACCTAGAATCAATAAGTTTCATCTTATGCTCCATGGCTGGCTGGAGAATTCTGGGAGTTGAAGTCCACCATCTTCAAGTTGCCAAGGTTGGAAAACACTGCTCTGAGGTGTAATATCCTTAATATTACTCCATTTGCCTTTATGTTCAGTCTGTTTCTGCCTGATAAGATTTCATGAATGGAATACCAAAAGTAATAAAACCATTCTGCTCCAGCCGTTAGACTCTTTTTTACTATAGAACGTCATAAAATCCTGGTGATTTTTAGCTTAGCTTCTGCCACACGCCATTAATTTGGATCTTAATTTGTTTGTGATATATTACGGAAGGCATACAAAAGCATTTGTGAGTAGCAACCTCTTTCTTCAAGAACTGAGGGGAAAAAAAAGAGAATACTCTCTGTTAATGCATTTTAACATTTCCACATTTGTTCTTTGGCTGTGACAGATATTTTTCTTCTTAATTGAGATAAATACAGGAGAAGTTGTTGATTAAATTTAAGCGCCTTGAATCAGCTCTCAAGGAAACGATGATCTATGGAAGTGGCTGAAGGAGGTGTTTCATGCATTCTTCCAGATTGCCTATCCTTCTTAATTTCTGAATTTAGTTTATGAAATGCACAGACAAATAATTTGAAAACAAATATCGTTTCTACCTGCAAACAACCCATGCTCGGAAAAAGTATGGGTTATTTGCAGGCAGGAATGATAATTTTGATCCTGTCTCACTACATCAATGATTTGGATGAGGGGATAAATGGGGAACTCATCAAATTTGCAGATGACACCAAGCTGGCAGGAATAGCCAACACTCCAGAAGACAGGCTTAAGATACAGGAGGATCCTGATAGACTTGAACACTGGGCGCTATCTAACAAAATGAAATTCAATGGTGAAAAAAGTAAGGTTCTACATTTAGGCAAGACAAACCAAATGCACAGGTATAGTATAGGGCACGGGTCGGCAACCCGCGGCTCCGGAGCCGCATGCGGCTCTTTGAGGCCTTACCTGCGGCTCCGGAGCCTCCTCCGCCATTTTGGCGAGCGCATGCGCGCATGCGCGGGCGGGTGCGGGGGGTGCGCGAGCGCATGCGCGCATGCGCGGGCGGGTGCGGGGGGGGGGTGCGCGAGCGCAGGTGCGCATGCGCGAACGGCGCGCGCATGCGCGAACGGCGCGCGGGTGCGCATGCGCGGGTGCGCGGGGCGCGCGCGCATGCGCGAACGGGGTCGCGCGGGTGCGCGGGGCGCGCGCGCATGCGCGAACGGGGTCGCGCGCATGCGCGGGTGCGCGCGCATGCGCGAACGCGCGGCTCCCAGCGTTTTTTTTTTTTAAGCTAAATGGGTCCGTGCGGCTCATCCGACGTTTCGGATGGCCGACCCATGGTATAGGGGGTACCTTGCTCAATAGTAGCAACTGTGAGAGGGATCTTGGAGTCCTAGTGGACAATCACTTAAATATGAGCCAGCCGTGTGCTGCAGCTGCCAAAAAAGCCAACAATGTGCTAGGCTGCAATAACAGAGGGATAGAATCAAGATCACGTGAAGTGTTAATACCACTTTACAATGCCTTGGTAAGGCCACACTTGGAATACTGCATCCAGTTTTGGTCACCACGATGTAAAAAAGATGTTGAGACTCTAGAAAGAGTACAGAGAAGAGCAACAAAGATGATTAGGGGACTGGAGGCTAAAGCATACAAAGAATGATTGCAGGAATTGGGTATGTCTAGTTTAATGAAGAGAAGGACGAGGGGTGACATGATAGCTGTGCTCCAATATCTCAGGTGCTGCCCCAAAGAAGAGGGAGTCAAGCTATTCTCCAAAGCACCTGAAGGCAGGACAAGAAGCAACGGATGGAAATTAACCAAAGAGAGAAGCAACCTGGAACTAAGGAGGAATTTCCTGACAGTGAGAACAATTAACCAGTGGAACAACCTGCCTCCAGAAGCTGTGGATGCTCCAACACTGGAAGTTTTTAAGAAGAGACTGGACAGCCATTTGTCTGAAATGATATAGGGTTTCTTGCCTAAGCAGAGGGTTGGACTAGATGACCTCCAAGGTCCCTTCCAACTTTATTATTATTATTACCTGCAAACAACCCATGCTCAGAAAGAGTATGGGTTATTTGCAGGCAGAAATCATAATTTTGATCCTTACTTCATCTCACCTGTCTCGCTTAGCAACAAATCTCTCACTTAGCAATAGAAATTTTTCAGTCGAGGACTGTCTGTAGAAACAAATTGTTTTCATCTACTTATTTTAGAATGTAAAAACATTCAAAAAATGGACAGTAAACACACGTTCCTCAATCCACTCATTACTAGTTGGCGAATGAATTTCCTTTCCATCTATCCAAAATAATTCTCTAGGACTTAACCTTAATTGTTTTAGGCTGACCTGCATAATTGGGTCTTTTTCCCTGACACAGAGATTCACGTTTCTAAGCAAACATTTCATATTGTTTGAATTACCACCCAGCCATTGTATTCTGCCCTAATTCTATTTTTTTCCCCAAGGCTGTTCTCAGCTCACAACTGACATTAAAGGATGCAAGTCTTCAGGGGAAAAAAATGTGCATGGAAGTGTGCCGTTTAGGGATGTTGCATGCAAAAATGCACCATTTGAAGGAAAATGGCAGACAAAACGTAACTAATTTTTCTCCCTGTGTGTGCAATCTGAAAAACAAGTTGGATATTAGATGGAATCATTTAAAAAAAAAAAAAAAAAACCCGAGAAGAATCTTGAAATGTACTACAAGAAGTCAAGACCATTCTGAATAACTGTTGAAGGGGGTGCAGCACCTGATTCAACATTTCATAATAACAGAGTTGAAAGGGACCTTGGAGGTCTTCTAGTCCAACTCCTTGCTCAAACAGAAGACAGTCTATATTATTTAGAATAGAATAGAATAGAATAGAATAGAATAGAATAGAATAGAATAGAATAGAATAGAATAGAATAGAATAGAATAGAATAACAGAGTTGAAAGGGACCTTGGAGGTCTTATAGTCCACCTCCCTGTTCAAACAGGAGACTCTATACCATTTCAAATAGAATTAGAATAAAACAGAACAGAAAAAAATAGAATAGAATAGAATAGAAATAGAATAGAATAGAATAGAATAGAATAGAATAGAATAGAATAGAATAGAATAGAATAGAATAGAATAGAATAGAATAGAATAATCGCTGTCCAATCTCTTCTTAAAAACTTCCAGTTTTGGAGCATTCACAACTTCTGGTGGCAGGTTGTTCCCCTGATTAATTGTTCTCATTGTCAGGAAATTTCTCCTTAGTTCTAGATTGCTTCTCTCTTTGATTAGTTTTCATCCGTTGCTTCTTGTTCTGCCTTCAGGTGCTTTGGAGAATAGGTTGACTTCCTCTTCTTTGTGGGAATCCCTGAGATATTGGAACACTCCTCGACTTATGACTAGCCACTTAATGACCGTTCAAAATTCTGACGGACCTACCTGGGAGATACTGATGACCTGGGCTCCAAATTCCAATGGTCGGGCTCCTCCCCCAATCCTGTGGTCATGTGACCAACCTTTAACCAGGGTGCATTTACGGCCATTTGCGGCATCCTGCAGGCATGTGCGGAAAACTGGCATTTACTTCTGGCTTTCAGCCAAACCGTGCCCACAGGAAACCATTGGCTTGCTTAACAAAAGTGATGTTTCCTTAACAACTGCAGATTTGCTGAACAATGCCTCAAAAAAAGGTCATAAAATTGGATGGGTCGTACGATCAACCTGTTTTACGACGGTCACGTGATGGGGAGGCTCCATAATGGTCATGACATGAGGACTTCCTGTACTTTAATTCCAACATTTCTTCTTCAACGGGCTATCTTCTGTTTGATATAATTGCTAGTAGCAAAAATTCACTTTTGATGACCAATAAAAGTTCATTTCTGGCCACCAACTAAAGCCTCACATCCTATCCTGTCTTCTTTCTCACAAACAAAATGAACTTTCTTGGTGATCACACCACAGAATTGGAGGGAAAGGAAGATATTCTGGTATACAAATAGCCCTTGAATTACAACCATTTGTTTAGTGACCGTTCAAAGTTACAACGGCATTGAAAAAAAGTGACTTATGACCAGTGGTGGGATTCAAATACATGAACAACCGGTTCTCTGTGTGGTTGCCGCTTCCGGAAGTCCGTTCTGGGCCTGGGCAACAAAAAATTAGCAACAGGTAAGAGGTTTTTTTATTCTGAATAAAGACACTTTTAAACCAAAGACGTTTCTATCTAGAGTTGAAGCAGAATGGTTGCAGGGAGGGGGTCAAAAAAGTCAAAATGGCAGCCATAATCATCAACACTGTAGCCCTTAACATGTAACTGGTCAACAAGCTATAACAAGAGGTGCTGATTGTTCCTCTTCTAAACATAGCTTAAACTATGTCTGTTTTAGCGTTACCTTTTTGTGATTAACTTTTGGCACTACATGTAGACCTCCACTTACCACCTCAATTGAGCCCACAATCTCTGTTGCTAAGCGAGACAATTGTTCAATGAGCGTTGCCCCACTTTACAACCTTTCTTGCCACAGTCGTTAAGGGAATCACTGCAGCTGTTAAGTCGGTTGTTAAGCTAACCTGCCTTCCTCATGGACTTGGCTTGTCAGAAGGTCACAAAAGGGGATCACGTGACTCCAGGACACTGTAACCGTCATAAATATGAGTCAGTTGCCAAGCGTCCGAATTTCAATGACGTGACCACGAGAATGCTGCAACGGTCGTAAGTGTGAAAAATGGTCGTGAGTGTGAAAAGCAGCCATAAGTCACTTTTTACAGTGCCGTGGTAATTTTGAACGGTCACTAAATGAATTGTTGTAAGTCAGGGACTACCCATATCTTGGTTTCCTAGTGATGAAAGATTTCAAATGGCAGGTGGCATTTTTGAAGCTACGGAAGATCTTTCCACAGTACCATCCATTTCGTCCAGTTCTTTCAGCTTTCCAATTTAATAAACTCTCTAATTCTCAGGTCGGTTTTCAATTGAAAGAAAAGAAAACAGGCATTAAAAAAAAAAAGAGTGAATATTGGTACAACACACCCTTTCTATTAACCTTGCAAACAGGCCTCTGCAAATGAATCGTTCGGAATTCAAACCGAGCGCTAAAGATTCTTTCCCGCATCACGTTTGTCACACGCACCATTTCTGAGGTAAATATTGGGGATTTGGGGACAGAGGTAAATAGATTCAAAATCAGTGGTGGGATTCAAATATGTGAACAACCGGTTCTCTGTGTGGATGCCGCTTCTGGAAGTCCGTTCTGGGCCTGGGTAACAAAAAATTAGCTAACGGTTCTGCCAAAGTGGGGCGAACCGGCTGAATCCCACCACTGCTTATGACCATTTTTCACACTTATGACCAATTGCAGCATCTCCGTGGTCACGTGGTCAAAATTCGGAGACTTGGCAACTGGCTCAATAGGAAACCAAGATATGGGTAGTCCCCGACTTACAACAATCCATTTAGTGACCGTTCAAAATTACAACGGCACTGTAAAAAGTGACTTATGACTGTTTTTCCCGCTTACGACCATTGGCAACTGACTTGCGTTTATGACAGTTGCAGTGTCCTGGGGTGTGTGTGTCATGTGATCCCCTTTTGCAACCCTCTGACAAGCAAAGTCAATGGGGGGAAGCCAGGTTCACTTAACAACCGTGTCACTAACTTAATGACTGCAGTGATTCACTTAACAACTGTGACAAAAAAAGTCGTAAAATGGAGGAAAACTCACTTAACCATTGTCTTGCTTAGCAATGGAAATTTTGGGCTCAATTCTGGTCATAAATCAAGGACTACCTGTAGTATTCTATTAAGGGCTGCTAGAGGCCACTATAGGCGATCCATACTTGGTAAAATGCCGATATTTGCATTTCCCCTTTAAAAAAAGGATAATGTATGAACAAAGATTCCTTTGAGAAATGCCGTTTCCTCTAAGTTGTGCCCTTTTATTTTGCAACTTTTTTCCTGAAAATTGGGCAGGTCTCCTGACCTTGAATAATCACGTCTCCTTCTGGCCTCCAGAAGTAGGAAGATGAATTTTGAACAGAAAGATTCCTTCAAGTTCAGGTTCAAAATATTTGGCTTTTAGGTTCTGATTTTTGATTTTTGTTAAGCCAGTCAAAGGAGGAGAGAGAGAGAAAGAGAGAGAGAGAGAGAAAGAGAGGAGAAGGGAAATGAAAAGAACGCTACTCCCTAATTCCCCCGTCTTTAACTACCATGAAAATCTCTTGGTTTGTAATTACGAATCTTCTTTCTCTCTCCTGTTTTAATTATGTTCCGTCCACATTTTTTAAAGAGAGGAAAAAGAGTGAAACACAGCTCCCTTGCCATTGTGGCTGAATAAATTAGCAGCACATTGGTTTATTTTTAAAAAATACTGGATAGCTTTGCTTTCAACTGTACAGATAGTCTTTGACTTACTACAGTTCATTTAGTGAGGATTCCAAGTTACAACGGCACTGAAAAAAGTGACTTAATGACCGTTTTTCACACTTACGACCGTCGCAACATCCCTGTGGTCACATGATCAAAATTGGCAACTGACTCATATTTATGACGGTTGCAGTGTCCCGAGATCACGTGATTCCCTTTTGCGACCTTCTGACCAGCAAAGTCAATGGAGAAGCCAGATTCACTTAAGAGCCGTGTTACTAACTTAACACTTGCAGTGATTCACTTATCAACGGTGGCAAGAAAGGTCGTAAAATGGAGCAAACTCGCTTAACGACTGTGTTGCTAAGGAATGGAAATTTTGGGCTCAGTTGTGGTCGTAAGTTGAGGACTAACTGTAGTTTCCTTATTCTTCACCTATAAACAGAATTTTTGCGACTACTTGTGTCACTAAAGACATACTCTGAAAACCTCTAGGGAGCAGCTGACTTGACCCTCTTCCTCTCAACCAAACTATCTAAAATTTGCTGTCTCTTGGTCCTCTGGAATGCGGCCCCTCCCTCTTGGGAATCCAGACCACACTCCACTACATCAGCTAACAACAATTCACAAGAGAACAATGAAATAATAAAAAACACTTGTAGCTCGGTTTTAGATTTTGACAGTGGTTTTGCTCTCCAAGCTTGTTTCAGTTTAGTTTCGTTACCAGACTAGATAACATCAGCAGCAGGATTTTCTTGTCCTATTTTCCTTAGCTTATAAATTATCTTGTGTGACAATAGTGGTCAGTTATTTGTATGATCGGTTGTTCATTTGGAGCTATATTTGAATTCTGAGCAGCTGATTGGTTCTCTTGTTAATTGGTAGTTTGAATGGTCTGGTATGAAGAACGGTTACAGGAACTGGACATGGCTCGTCTAGTGAAGAGAAGGAGCAGGGGAGACATGATAGCAGTCTTCCAATATCTGAGGGGCTGTCACAGAGAGGAAGGGGGTCAACCTATTTTCCAAAGCACCCGAAGGCCAGAAAAGGAATAATGGTTGAAACTGATCCAGGAGAGAGTCAACCTGGAAACGAGGAGAAATTTTCTGACAGTGAGAACAATCAACCAATGGAACAGTTTGCTTTCAGAGGTTGTGGGAGTTTCCTCACTGAAAGCTTTCAAGAAGAGACTAGACTGCCATCTGTCAGAAATGGTGTAGGGTCTCCTGCTTGGGCAGGGGGGTTGGGCTAGATGACCTACAAAGTCCCTTTCAACTCTGTTATTCTATTCTACTCTACTCTACTCTACTCTACTCTACTCTACTCTACTCTACTCTACTCTACTCTACTCTACTCTACTCTACTCTACTCTACTCTACTCTACTCTACTCTACACTCTACTCTACTCTACTCTACTCTACTCTACTCTACTCTATTCTATTCTATTCTATTCTATTCTTTTCTATTCTATTCTATTCTATTCTATTTTCTATTCTATTCTATTCTATTCTATTCTATTCTATTCTATTCTATTCTATTCTATTCTATTCTATTCTATTCTATTCTATTCTATTCTATTCTATTCTATTCTATTTTCCATTCCATCCCATCCCATTCCATTCCGTTCCATTCCATTCTATTCTATTCATATGCTGGATCTAGATCAATATGCTTGTCAATTGCTGATGACGTTACCTAGTCTGGTAACAAAACGTTCAGAAACTAAATTGAAACAAGCTTGGAGAGCAAACCACTGCCAAAACAAGAGAACAATATATGGAGGGCAGAGGGAATGGCCTTGAGGGATAAGTGGAAGGATACTACAAAGGCAATGTTGAGATAAAAGATACTTGAGTCTGGAGAGGAATGTAATGTTTGAAAATATCTCAGATGAGCCCCTCCCTAGTTCGAACAAGGCATAAAGGGAGGGAGGAAGTATGTTCAGACTTGCAAGATTTTATTTACAATAAACGTAGTATTGGCCTACATCAGGGGTAGGCAACCTTGGCTCTTTTATGACTTGTGGACTTCAACTCCCAGAATTCCTGAGCCAGCATGGGGGAACTATGGCCCCTTCATGACTTGTGGCCTTCACCTCCCAGAATTCCTTGGCTAGCATGGCTGGCTCAGGAATTCTGGGAGTTGAAGTCCACGAGTCATAAAAGAGCCAAGGTTGCCTACCCCTGGCCTACATGATATTGGTTTCCTAGTCTGATCAATTTTGCCATTCCTCACGTAAACGACAGTTCTGTTGAGCAAACGTCTTTCCTATAAATAAATTCCAAACAGAATATTTACTGCTCACCCTGTGCTCACTCTTTTGTGACCATCTGATTTATTAAATATATAAGACTGCCCATCCACAAATGTTTTCAGTTTGCAGATAAGGTCACGCCAAATAAAATAGCAAACAAAATTGAAAATGACAGAGCGAAATAAAATTAACGTTATATAAATTTAATTTAGTTCATTAATATAATTAATAAAACAAAATTGAAAATCCCTCCAATGGAAAAGAAAGCACACTATTACTTGTTACCAAAAAACCAGCAATAATTTCTACATATCTAATGTGGTGTAATCCAACTTCCTTCTGCATAAACGTCTACAGGATTATAGTGTTGATTTTTCAAGTTTTTTTTTCTTTTGAGAGAGAGATTCAGAAGAAACCCACAACGTGTATGATTTGCTGCATTGCTGGAGGTTTTCAAGAAGAGATTGGACAGCTGTTTGTCTGGAATGGTATAGCATTTCCTGCTTGAGCAGAGGGTTGGACTAGAAGACCTCCAGGGTCCCTTCCAACCCTGTTATTCTGTATTAGCAAGAAAATGTGATCCTATAGTCTTCCTTAATAGTATCACCCTCTCTCTGGACATGGTGTATCTCTGCTTCTTAAATACTTTGCCAGCCAATGAAGCTTTTGAAATGCAAAACTCACCGAGTTTAATTCCAAGCTTTTAACAGATAATAATAATAATAATAATAATAATAATAATAATAATAATAATAATAATAATAATAATAATAATAATAATAATAATAATAATAATAATAATAATAATAATAATAATAATAATAATGATAAATAATAATAGTTGGAAGGGACCTTGGAGGTCATCGAGTCCAAACCCCCTGCTCAGGCAGGAAACCCTACACCATTTCGGACAAATGGCTGTCCAGTCTCTTCTTAAAACTTCCAGTGTTGGAGCATTCACAACTTCTGGAGGCAGGTTGTTCCACTGGTTAATTGTTCTAACTGTCAGGAAGTTTCTCCTCAGTTCCAGGTTGCTTCTCTCCTTGACTAGTTTCCATCCGTTGCTTCTTGTCCTGCCCTCAGGCGCGTTGGAGAACAGCTTAACTCCCTCTTCTTTGGGGCAGCCCCTGAGATATTGAAGGATTGCTATTACCCCTAGCCCTTCTTTTCTCTCTCTTTTTTTTTTTGCAAAGCAAAAAGGTGGAGAGTGTTTTTGAAGTTCAATTTTTAAAAAAAGGCAGAAGAAAAACACCCCCTTTTATCTCTTTCCATAAAAGCTACTTCCTTAGCGTTTCCTACTTGAGCAGAGGATTGACTAGACTAGAAGACCTCCAAGGTCCCTTCCAACTCTTGTTATTCTGTTTGCGCTTGCTGGTTCAGGAGCCTGCATTGGAAATTCCGGCTGCCGGCTGCTTTTTATATTTTATCTGCATTGTGATCAATTCATTAGGCCTAACACAGTCGGCTTAGTACATTATCAGCATAAAATTTATGCACTGCAGTTTGGTTCAGGAAAAGTCAGGCCAATTTGCTAGGGTGGCCACTTAATGATGCTGTGCAGTGTTACAGCAACACATTCTCATAATCAGATCTCTGCTAATACAAAGGGCTTAACGAGAAGGCAAAACAGGAGCATGAGTCCCACATATCTCTCCTCAGCTTTCCTGCTGCTGGAAATTTACTGCTTATTGAATCTCTGCTGCATATATATAGTGGAACAACCTGCCTCCAGAAGCAGTGAATGCTCCAACACTGGAAGTTTTTAAGAAGAGACTGGACAGCCAAATTTCTCCTTAGTTCTAGGTTGCTTCTTGTCCTGCCTTCAGGTGCTTTGGAGAATAGCTTGACTCCCTCTTCTTTGGGGCAGCCCCTGAGATATTGGAACACAGCTATCATGTCACCCTTCGTCCTTCTCTTCATTAGACTAGACATACCCAGTTCCAGCAAACATTGTGGTCTGTAGATATGCACATATACAACAAAAACCCACTACCTTTGACTTCTACTGTACGATAAAGATAAGAGATAGGATAAGATAACCTTTATTGACATTTTTTTTACTGTGGGCACCCTGGCACACGTTAAAAGTGAAATTCTGTTGCTGGCTCTCGAAAGTGTACACATACGTAACACACATATAAACATGCTATATACACACAGTACACGTAACACACATATAAACATGCTATATACGTACAGTACATATGTATATACCTACACCCTTGCATATAAATACACATAAATATTAATCACTGTCCATCTTCTAGTACAGATAATCCTCAACCTACGACCACAATTGAACTTAAAATTTCTTTTGCTAAGCAAGACAGTTGAGAAGTGATTCCCCCCCCCCATTTTATGACCTGGCTTACCACACTGCAGTTGTTAAGTTAGTAACATGGTTGTTAAGTGAATCTGGCTTCCCCATTGACTTTGCTTGTCAGAAAGTCGCAAAAGGGGATCACGTGACCCTGGGACTTTGCAACCGACATAAGTACGAGTCAGTTTGCCAAACATCTGAATTTTGATCACATGACCATAGGGATGCTGCTATGGTCGTTAAGTGTGAAAAATGGTCATAAGTCAAATTTTTTCAGTGCTGTTGTATCTTCGAACAGTCACTAAATGAACTGTTGTAAGTCAAGGACTACTTGGCTCTGCTATCCCAGAGGAAAATTTGATGTGATTTAGAAGTATTGTAATTATGAGTCTTGAGACTTCTCTGTTTCATTAGGAAGGCAATTCTGTTGTATAGTTTCACAGCAACAAAAAAGCTTTATACTTCCAAGTACATTCTAATCACAAGACATTCTGGATTTGAGCAGTGGTGGGATTCAGCCAGTTCGCACCACTTCGGCAGAACCGGTAGCTAATTTTTTGTTACCCAGGCCCAGAACGGACTTCCAGAAGCGGCATCCACACAGAGAACCGGTTGTTCACATATTTGAATCCCACCACTGATTTTGAATCTATTTACTTCTGTCCCCAAATCCCCAATATTTACCTCAGAAATGGCGCGTGTGACAAACGTGATGCGGGAAAGAATCTTTAGCGCTCGGTTTGAATTCCGAACGATTCATTTGCAGGGGCCTGTTTGCAAGGTTAATAGAAAGGGTGTACCAATATTCACTCTTTTTTTTTTAATGCCTGTTTTCTTTTCTTTCAATTGAAAACCAACCTGAGAATTAGAGAGTTTATTAAAATTGGAAAGTTGAAAGAACTGGACGAAATGGATGGTAGGGTGGAAAGATCTTCCGTTGCTTCAAAAATGCCACCTGCCATTTGAAATCTTTCATCACTAGGAAACCAAGATATGGGTAGTCCCCGACTTATAACAATTCATTTAGTGACCGTTCAAAATTACCACGGCACTGAAAAAAGTGACTTATGGCTGCTTTTCACACTCACGACTATTTTTCACACTTATGACCGTTGCAGCATTCCCGTGGTCACGTCATCGAAATTCGGACGCTTGGCAACTGACTCATATTTATGACGGTTACAGTGTCCTGGAGTCACGTGATCCCCTTTTGTGACCTTCTGACAAGCCAAGTCCATGGGGAAGGCAGGTTAGCTTAACAACCGACTTAACAGCTGCAGTAATTCCCTTAACGACTGTGGCAAGAAAGGTTGTAAAGTGGGTCAACGCTCATTGAACAATTGTCTCGCTTAGCAACAAGAGATTGTGGGCTCAATTGCAGTGGTAAGTCGAGGTCTACATGTAGTGCCAAAAGTTAATCACAAAAAGGTAATGCTAAAACATTAGACATAGTTTAAGCTATGTTTAGAAGAGGAACAATCAGCACTTCTTGTTATAGCTTGTTGACCAGTTACATGTTAAGGGCTACAGTGTTGATGACTATGGCTGCCATTTTGACTTTTTTGACTCCCCTCCCTACAACCATTCTGCTTCAACTCTAGGTAGAAACGTCTTTGGTTTAAAAGTGTCTTTATTCAGAATTAAAAAAAACCTCTTATCTGTTGCATTTATTATCACTTACTAGGCATATGAAAGCCAATTTGTTTTAGAGGTTAAGGCATCAGGCTAGAAACCAGGAGGCAGTGAGTTCTAGGCCCAACTTGGGCATGAAGCCAGCTGGGTGACCTTGGACCAATCACCAGGAGATGGTGAGTTCTAGTCACACTTTAGACATGAAAGACGTCTGGATAACTTGGGCCAATCACCAGGAGACAGTGAGTTCTAGTCCCACCTTACACATGAAAGACATCTGGGTGAACCTGGACCAATCACCAGGAGACAGTGAGTTGCAGTCCCACCTTACACATGAAAGACATCTGGGTGACCTTGGACCAATCACCAGGAGATGGTGAGTTTAGTCCCACCTTACACATGAAAGACATCTGGGTGAACTTGGACCAATCACCAGGAGACGGAGAGTTGCAGTCCCACCTTACACATGAAAGACATCTGGGTGACTTGGGCCAATCACCAGGAGACAGTGAGTTGCAGTCCCACCTTACACATGAAAGACATCTGGGTGACTTGGGCCAATCACCAGGAGACAGTGAGTTCTAGTCCCACCTTGGGCATGAAGCCAGCTGGGTCACTTTGAGCCAGCCACTATCTCTCAGCTCTAGGAATAAGACAATGGCAATCCACTTCTGAAAATCCTTGCCAAGAAAATTGCAGGGACTTGTCTAGGCAGTCTCTGAGAATTGAACACGACTGAATTGGGGATACCTTTCCTTCATAATGAGCCTGGGACTGTCTACCTCAGGGGTAGGCAACCTTGGCTCTTTTATGACTCGTGAACTGGCCCAGGAATTCTGGGAGTTGAAGTCCACGAGTCATAAAAGAGCCAAGGTTGCCTACCCCTGGTCTACCTTGTTCCATATACCTCAGAAGAAGTTGCATCATTGTTAATTTAGCTTGCCCTGCCAATATTGTTGGAGGAGTGGTTTTTCCCCTTGGTAGTTCCTTGATTAAGGTATTGTTTTCTTATGGATTGTTTGCCTGCTTGATTATTTGCCTGCTTAATTTCTCAATTAGGGTACTGGCAGGACAAGCTACCGTATATAAACAGGGGCGCAAACTCCACACTCACTAGCGCTGATAATGTTACCTAACCAGGTAATGAAACGTCTGCAAGAAAATAACCAAGCTCAGAGGGCACCAAGGACTCCGTACATTATTCTGGCAAGTTTATTCTCTTATTTGGTTCATGGTCATGGTGTTGACTGACATCCACTGTCTGGGATGAAAAGTTCTGCTTAGCAGAGAAGAGAGAGAGAGAGGGAGAAGGGTGAACATATTGGCAATCTGAAAAAAAAACAGCCCTCCAAATTCAGCAAACCCTTTATAAATATAAAATCTTATATTTTTCCCCAGACATTCCTCTGTGCAAAAACTGACAAATGACCAAAGGCACCATCCATTAAAAATTTACTACGGAAAGGATACATACGACCCGTTTTCTTGTTATTCACAGTTCCTTTTGATGTTATTTTTCCCCCCCTTTTGTCCCAGAAGTCATAAAAAAAAAAAAACACCTTGTCCTCTTTCTAATTAATGTCCGTGAAAGGCAGGCAGTACAGATGTCTTCACATATGGTTCATTACCCAGAAGACAAAAAAAAACGATGTAAGAGTTAAAAGGTTTATTTCACAGGGTTCTTTGTGCAGCCATGAAGAATGAAGCAATTAAAAAAATGTTAAATATGTCTAAGCTGAAAATATTCACTTTTGGTGTTTTTTTTTGTAGACAACTTTTTTTTTTTTTTTTTTTTTTACCCTGTAGGAAAGTCTCTCCAATTTTGAGGGTAGAGATCCAGAGGTGGTGGTGGGGAAACCCTAAAATTGTCATCGTAGTTTTTCACCTTCCATGGTCTCAAATTTGATGGGGGGCACAGATGGATGATGTTATGTTTTGCCAAGTGTCAAGGCAGTGATCTGTTGCCCAGGCAATTGGGGTTTTTTGGATCCAGAGATAATAAGCACACCGGTAAACAAAGGGATTTTAAGCTTTATTATTAGCTCAGGAAACAGGTTTAAAGCACGGTATAAAAAGCATACATAGCAAGGAAGTTGATACCCAAATCTCTTACAAGCTATCAGGAGCTTCTTAATACAGGTAGTCTTTAGAATAGAATAGAGCTGGGAGGGACCTTGGAGGTCTTCTAGTCCAGCCCCCTGCTTAAGCAGGAGAACCTATATACCATCTCAGACAAGTGATTGTCTAGTTCTAGCCTCTTCTTAAAAATCTCCAGTGATGGAGCACCCACGATTTCTGGTGGCAAGCTGTTCCACTGGTTAATTGTCCTCACTGTTAGGAAGTTTCTCCTTAATTCTAGGTTGCTTCTCTCTTTGTTCAGTTTCCAACCATTGTTTCTTGTCCTGCCCTCTGGTGCTTTGGAGAATAACGTGACCCCCTCTTCTTTGTGGCAGTCCCTCAAATACTGGAATGCTGCTATCATGTCTCCCCTATTTCTTCTTTTCTTTAGACTAGTCAAACCCAAGTCCTTGACTTATGACCACAATTGAACTCCAAATTCCTGTTGCTAAATGAGACAGTTGTTAGGTGAATTTTGTCCCATTTCATCCCTTGAGGTTTTTAAGAAGAGACAAGACAGCCACTTGTCTGAAATGATATAGAGTCTCCTGCTTGAGCAGGGGGCTGGACTAGAAGACCTCCAAGGTCCCTTCCAGCTCTATTCTGATTCTGATTCATGACCTTTCTTGCCACACTTGTTAAGTGAAGTGCTGCAGTTGTTAAGTTAGTAACACGGCTGTTATGTGAAGCTGGCTTCCCCATTGACTTTGCTTGTCATAAGGTCACAAAAGGGGATCACATGACCCAGGGACACTGCAACCGTCATAACTTTGAGTAGCTGTCAAGTGTCTGAATTTTGATCACTTGATCATGGAGATGCTGCCACAGTTGTGTGAAAACCGGTCATATGTCACTTTTTTTCAGTGCCGTTGTAACTTTGAACAGTCGCTAAATGAACTATTATAAGTTGAGGACTTCCTGAACGACAGCAGAAATAGTCCAAGAGTAGCCAGTGCAGTGCTAGGTCGGGAGCAGAAGTTTTCACAAACAGCAACAACCCCAAGATTTTTATGAAAACTTGGTGGTCCATATTTTTGCAGCCCAAATATGATAGCCCCCAGTTCACTGCATTCTGAAGAACTACATTTTGTTTGAAAAACTACATTTCTTGCAAGTCTATGGAGATTCTCCATCATCCAGGTCATAGTTGTCCCAAAGGTGTTTTTTCCAGGAGGCAACTGGACTTTCTTGTTTTTCTTTGATGACGTTTCGCTTCTCATCCAAGAAGCTTCTTCAGCTCTGACTGGAGGGTGGGGAATGGAAGGATTTATATTCCTTGCAGACAGCTGGTCATTTGCCTTCTTTTAGAGGGTCGTTGAGGCCACCTGGAGGTTTATCTGTGTCCTCAGGGTCACCTGAGTGGTGCAAATGTGTGTGGAGCCTTCTTGGCTGCAGGATGTTTTCTGCCCTGGGTCCCTTCCCTGTTGAAGACAGGCGCAGGCTGTTGGGGATGAGTCTGTGCTGTCTGCATCTCAAACAGAAGCGCAAATGGTTCCTGTAGTCTGCAATGTTTTCTGGAAATCCGTTCATCCTCCCGCAGCATTCGAAGGGTGTTCATCCCAAAGAGCATTGCTAAATGTCTGTGGAGATTCTCAGTCATCCAGGTCATGGCTGTCCCAAAGATGCTTTTTCAAGAGGCAACTGGACTTTCTTGTTTTTTCTTTGAAGAGGCCTCAATGACTCTCAGACCAGCTGTCTGCAAGGAGTATAAATCCTTCCATTCCCCACCCTCCAGTCAGAGCTTAAAAAGCTTCATGGATGAGAAGCGAAACTTCTTCAAAGAAAAAACAAGAAAGTCCAGTTGCTTCCTGAAAATGTATATTTCCTGCAGGTCTTCATTTGGTTGCCAAGTCCCAGCCCACAGTCGTTGTCTCTTCCAGCTTTCCTGGCCGTGATAGACTTCACACTGGTTTATTGCCCATTGTTAGACTCGCTATAAAGAAGGCACCATCTGCTTTTGCAACTGCTAAATCAGGGAGTCAAGGCCAAGCTGACCAGGTTTGCGACTTTCTATGAGAAATAAAAAGCAGAGATTAATATTTCTGCATAGCCTTCAGAGAAATGTAGCCTTGGCCCAAACTTTTGTTTTCTGCATCAATTAAATTCTGTCATGTAATTGGAGAAGGACTCAAGACATATACTGTAAGCATACAATGATTTAATGACATGGGAATAACCATCCAGCCTAAATCAAGACCACATGGACAATTATCAATCCTTCTATCTAGATTGTAACATGCAGAAACATTTAATATACACTTCCTGGTAAATATTCCTTAAATATCCATATGGGTGCCCGCATAGAATCAAAATCACTTGAAGTATTAGTACCACTTTATAAAGCCTTAATAAGGCCACACCTGGAATACTGCATCCAGTTTTGGCCACCACATTACAAAATAAACGTTGAGACTTTGGAAAAAGTGCAAAGAAGAGCAACAAAGATGATTAAAGGCCTGGAGACTAAAACATATGAAGAATGGCTGCAGGAATTGGATATGGCCAGTCTAGAGAAAAGAAGGACTAGGGGGGACATGATAGCAGTGTTTCAGTATTTGAGGAGCTGTCACAAAGAAGAGGGGGGTCAACTTATTTTCCAAAGCACCAGAAAGCAAGACAAGAAACAGTGGATGGAAGATTTCTCCTGGAATTAAGGAGAAACTTCCTAACAGTGAGGACAATTAACCAGTGGAACAGCTTGCCTTCAGAAGTTGCAGGTGCTTGATCACTGGAGGTTTCTAAGAAAAGACTGGACAACCATTTGTCAGGAATGGTATAGAGTCTCCTGACTGAACAGGGGGCTGGACTAGAAGACCTCCAAGGTCCCTTCCAACTCTGTTATTCTGTATTCTGGGATATTTGCCTTCACGGTAGGAAAGGAAAATGAACTTATGTGAAAAAAAAATAAAAATGGACTCCCCAGACTGTAACAGAGAGGCACCAGGAAATAAAACGGTGAGATGAAGGAACAACTCCTGATGCCATTCTCCAGGTTAATGAAGTCATAAATTTAATTCACATGAAATGCCACCAAACGGAGAGAAAAAGCGAGTCAGGAAAGGCTTCCAATTTGTGAATTTTTGTAAAAGGTCTGCCCAATTAATTTTCTCTCTGTGGGCAGAGATGAACGTTTTCCTTCACTTCGGGGACATAAAGAGCAGACCTGGGTGTCTGCGGGGGTGGAGATGGGGTGGGGCGGGGATGGCAGGACGGACCAACAACAGAAAATGTAGCACCGTGTTCTGATGACAACCACACGGTTGACGCATAGCTTGTAGTTTTTGCGTTACTGGATGCCTGTAAAGATAAATGTATAGCTGCCAAAAAGGTCTGACTGAATGAAGTGGGCTGACATAGATTGTCCTCGACTTGCAACCACAACTGAGCCCAAAATTTATGTTGTTAAGTGAGAAATGTGCTCAGTGAGTTTTGACCCCTTTTATGACCTTTCTTGCTACAGTTGTTAAGAGAATCACTGCAGTTGATAAGTTAGTAACACGGTTGTTAAGTGAATCTGGCTTCCCCGTTGTCTTTGCTTGTCGGAATGTTGCAAGAGGGGATCACGTGACCCTGGTACAAAGCAACCGTCATAAATACGAGTCAGTTGCCAAGCGTCCGAATTTTGATCACGTGACCACGGGGATGCTGCAACGGTCGTAAGTGTGAAAAATGGGCATATAAGTCACTTTTCCCAGTGCCTTTGTAACTTTGAACGGTCACTAAATGACCTGAGGATTACCTGTATAGATAGTGCTCATTTAGCAACCAAAATTGGGACTGGCAACTTGGTCATTAAGTGAAGCGATCACTAAGGGAAACCGCAACTGTGCTTACGATCTTACCTCAGCTTTCCTTTGCTTTGCAGACCTACCTGCGAAGGTCATAAATGGGAGGACTGGTCACAGAATGTCTTTTTCATTGTCATTGTAACTGCAAATAGTCAGTTGCTAAATGAGGAAGGAAACAGCAGATTTCCTATATTAATCCTACAGGATTTTAACCCATGGAAACTAGTAGAGCTTCCTTCTGGCTAGTTCTATGCAAGCTTTCAGTCTTCCTAGTTCAGTGATGGCGAACCTTTTAGAGACCGAGTGCCCAAAAACTGGCCCCGCCCCTGCCCCACCCCCTGCCCTGCCCCATTCCACCCCCTGCTCCGCCCCCGCTCCGCCCCACCCTGCCTGCCCGCATGGCCACTCACCGCCTCCAGGGCCCGCCGCAGATCGCCCAGGCAGCCCAGCAGCGCCATGGCAGCCACGCCCTCTGCCCGCGCCCCGCAGCATCAACTGTGCGCGATGGGGCATGAGGGCAGAGTCTTGTCTACGCTGCCTGGCTGCCATGTCCTTGGCTGCGCTGCTCCGCGTGGGCGACGCTTGGGGGCGACTCTCCTCCAGGGGGGTTGCTGGTGAGGGGGTCACAGGCGGAGGCAAGGCTGAGGCAACGGCACGTGTACCCACAGAGAGGGCTCCGAGTGCCGCCTCTGGCATCTGTGCCATAGGTTCGCCACCACTGTCCTAGTTCAAACTTTTTTTATTCTGTATACTGGAGTCTTGGTTTGTTTGTTTGTGTGTGTGTGTGTGTGTGTGTGTGTGTGTGTGTGTATCTTCCAGTCAGTGAGACAAGTCCCTGAAGTTTTTCTTAGCAAGGTTTTTCAGAAGTGGTTTGCCCTTGTGATTGACCCTAGGTCTAGGACATCCAGCTGGCTTGATACCGTAGATAAGGCAGGACTAGAACTCACCGTCTTCTGGTTTCTAGCCTGACACTTCAGCCACTGCACCACACTGGCTCTGGAGTCTTTTAAGTTGTGCAAAACTCATTACTGTACTATTCACTAGGAGAAGGGCATTGTTATTCATAAAATGACATGGAATCTTTAAAATATACAACAATTGTAGGATCCTTCCCTTCTTTCTTTCTTCCCTTCCCTTCCTTTCCCTTCTTCTCTTCTTCCCTTTCCTTCTTTTCCCTTCTTCCCTTCCCTTTTTCCTTCCTTCCCTTCTTCCCTTCTTCTCTTCTTCCCTTCTCTTCTTCCCTTCTTCCCTTCCTTTCCCTTCTTCTCTTCTTCCCTTCTCTTCTTTTCCCTTCTTCTCTTCTTCCCTTTCCTTCTTTTCCCTTCTTCCCTTCCCTTTTTCCTTCCTTCCCTTCTTCCCTTCTTCCTTTCTTCCCTTCCCTTCCTTTCCCTTCTTCTCTTCTTCCCTTTCCTTCTTTTCCCTTCTTCCCTTCCCTTTTTCCTTCCTTCCCTTCTTCCCTTCTTCCCTTCTCTTCTTCCCTTCTTCCCTTCCTTTCCCTTCTTCTCTTCTTCCCTTTCCTTCTTTTCCCTTCTTCCCTTTCCTTTTTCCTTTCTTCCCATCTTCCCTTCCCTTCTTCCCTTCTTCTCTTATTCCCTTCCCTTGCTATCTTCCCTTCTTCCCATCTTCCCATCACTTCTTCCCTTTTCCCCTTCTTCCCTTCCCTTCTAAATGAAGACTGTTGCAGCTGCACCGACATCTGCTGCGTGAGACACATTTTTGTCCTTTTTGCAAAGAGGGGCCTTCTGCTAAGTGTTAATTGCATCGTCAAGCAATCATCTTTCTGGATGCCTCAGTGTTAGCAAGCATCCCCAGAGTTACAAACAGAGCAAATACGTATGTATGCATTCACAGTACATCTTGAGAAGACGCCACCAAAGCGCATTCCATGAGGTCTTGGCTGGCAGCGTAAAGATTCAAGAGCAAAGCCAGGTTCCACAGTCACAAGGGGAGACTTGTGTGGGCTGTGTCCACAACTGCGCCACAAAACTCAACATTGCACCCTTTGTTCTCCCTGTTGCAAATCTCCTAATTCTTTGTCTTTGTAGTGTGGGAAGAATCCAGAGAAAGAAATATTTTGGGGAATATTAAAAAGGCAGCATATATTTCCCCAAAGGAATAATGGAGAAGAACTAAAAAAAGGCAGAAACCAGCCCCAGCCCCGCTCCCCAAGCAGAAACTAGGCAGAGGTCAGCTTTTAGAAATGCAGATGTAATAATCCATTCAGGAAGGTTGGAGCCAGGAAGCTATTAGGAAGACAAAGACACCTAAAATCTACATACCCTCACCCAAATTCTAAGGACAGGAGACATAATAGGATTAACCCACCAATACCAAAAGGGCACACTTAGACTCAGGTCAAAGTACATGACACTGGAAATATAAAACCTCAAACAGGAACAGGAAACAACCTCAAGAGCCCCAGAAGGTATAAAAACCCACCACTCCGTGCTACATGTGGTCAGTTTTTTCCCCCAGAGCCATATTTCTGTCTGGCTCTCCTCTTCAATAAACTACAACCTTCTTTCTAAAGCAGTCTCCATTTTGTTTATTCCCAGCTTGGACTGGACCCTGATGAAGATTTTTCTTTCAACAGTAGACTGATAGCAGCATGGGGGTGGGGGCGGGAAGTCTCTTCTTGCTTGGGACTTAAAACATGCTACAAAATGAATCCTGCACCATTGGTGGCAGGATTACGGCTCCATTTCATGAGCCTGAGGGAACCCTCAAGAGATCCCTTTGAATGTGAACTTGAAGACAATATATTAGGCCACGGCTGAGAAGTATGGAATTAATTTCCTCCCCTTGCCATATATTGTCTCTGAAGAACTGCAGAAGCTCCTTGGATGAGATGTGAAATGTTTTCAAAGGAAAAAAAACACCAAGAAAGTTCAGTTGCCTTTTGGAAAAAGTACGTTTGGGACAGCCATGACCTGGATGATGGAGAATCTTCATAGACAAGTAGGCACTGATGCATACCTATGTTGTGAAGGGGTTGATGGGCAAGGATAGGTTGCAGATGGTTGCAGATGAGCGCCTCCCAAATCTCAACCACGTGTTGTGTGGAGATGCATGTCCTGCACGCCGATTGATTGATCTGACTTCCAGTTGGGAGGCAGGAAAAGGCCAACTGAAACGACAAAATGGAGCAGCTAGAGAAGAGACTTGCTGACAATGGGAGAAGATATAAACATAGTATAAATGCAATAGCCACGCAACTATCTCTGAACGACAGACACATCCATTCCCTGATATGCAGTGACACAGAATAACAGAGTTGGAAGGGACCTTGGAGGTCTTCTATTCCAACCTCCTGCTCAAACAAGAGACCCTATGCTATTCTGGACAAATAACTGTCCAATCTCTTCTTGAAAACCTCGAGTGATGGAGCACCCACAACTTCTGAAGGCAAGCTGTTCCACTGATTAATAGTTCTAACTGTCAGGAAGTATCTCTTTAGTTCTAGGTTGCTCCTCTCCTTGATTGGTTTCCACCCATTGCTTCTTGTCCTGCCTTCAGGCGCTTTGGAGAATAGCTTGACCCCTTCAGTTTAGGCCTAACCTTCTTCCCCACTGCTTCTCTGCAAGTGATATTTAAGAACTGCTGCCATGGATTCTGGAGACAGTAAAATGAATAACCATCGAGAATTCGATCCTTCACAAAGCCACCCAGCCCTCCTTTCCCCCCCCCCAATTGGCTGCCCCCACCGCTACAAATGCTGGCAGCCGATTTCACAGTTTAACTATGCACTGTGTAAAACAGCATTTCCTTTTTCTGGGGCTGCCTTCTGATGGATGACCTTGAGTTCAATCATTGTGAGAAAGGGAGGGAAAAAAAAAAACACCCTCCTCTCCATCTGCATGATTTATGCTGTGCATCATTTTTTACATCCTTCTGTCACGTCTCCCCTTACTCTCTTCCACTCCGAACTACTAAAGTAGGTTTTTTTTTTCCCTTTGGGGAAGCGTCTCCAGCCCACAAATCACGCTGCCTGCCCTTTTTCGGCACCTTTTCCGATTCTGTAATATTTAATATAGAATTATAGTTCTTAAGGAAGGGCGATCTCGGAAGGGAACGCAGGAGGAGGAACCCTTTGCGTTAAATTTCGTAAGGACAGATTCCAGAAATCTGAATCCAGATTTACAAGCGGGCAGGTGGGAAGATGTCAGCGTTGAAAGAAATGCCAACACCCATTTCATTTTTCCCCTCTTTGTTCCCCCTTTTTTTTGACAAATGAGACGGAATAAACAGTGATAATGGGCAAACATAAACCCCGTGTTATAATTAAAACAATGATCAATGGGCGACTTTGCTCCATGGGTACTAAGGACACTGATCAGGTACAGTATAGAGTCCAGCCACTTAGTGACAGTTCGAAGTTACAGCGGCACTGAAAAAAAGAGACTTAGGACCGTTTTTCACACTTGTGACCGTTGCAGCGTCCCCAGGGTCACGTGATCAAAATTCGGACGCTTGGCAACTGACTTATATTTATGACGGTTGCAGCGTCTTGGGGGGGTGACCTTCTGACAAGCAAAGTCAAGGGGGAAGCCAGATTCACTTCCGTGATTCACTTAACAACCGTGGCAAGAAAGGTCGTAAAACGGGGCAAAATTCACTGAACAAATGTCTCACTTAGCAACAGAAATTTGGGGCTCATCTCTGTTTCTTAGCAGAGGGAGCCAGCATTGTCCAAAGACACTTCCATGGTCATGTGGCCAGCATGACTATATGCCGAGGTACGTAGAATGCTGTTACCTTCCCACCAAAGTGGTGCCTATTTATCTACTCGCGTTTGCATGCTTTACGAACTGCTAAGTTTGCAGGAACTGGAGCAAGGAACGGGAGCTCACCCCACTGCGCAATAATGGAAGCACAAACGCTGGACCGATAGTGTGTACATACAAAAAGGAGACAGAAAGGTGGAGGGAGGGGTTGGAAAGATGAATTAGCAGAGTGAAATAGCACGGTAATGAAGGGTGAAGGTAAACAGAGACAGTTGCGCGAACCAAATTCTTTCATTTCAGGCACGTCCGCAGAACGAAAGGATAAAGCACATCTATTGTTCTCGGTTTCAATTGCCCCCCCGGTGACACGAAACCTGATTGATTTTATGGTGCACTTGCGCGATGGCGTTCAGTCTATGATCCTTGACTGGTTGGGAACATCCATGTGACGCTCATCCTGGAAGCAAGCTGCAAGCTGGTAGCCAAATCAAAAAGAGATTGAAGAAAGGGCAAATATCGCCCCATATTTTTTGGAGAGGAGGAGATGATGCCCGCTGAAATTGCTCCTTGCTACCTAAAATGAAACTAAGGAAGAAGCGATGACGCTCTCACCTCGTTGCTTCAAGTTTCCCTTTGAACATCCGAAAAATTGTACTTGAGGGATTTTTCTTTTGCTGACTCATGGAATTGCTCTTAGCTTAATGTCTCTCCTCCGTTAGTTCCAGCTTCGCCCTGTGTAAAGCAAAGAATCAAAGATTCTTTGATTTGCATTCTGATTCAGATGACCCTGAGGGCACAGATAAACCCCCAAGTGGCCTCAATGGTTCTCAGAGAGAGTGCTAATGCCCAGATGACTGCAAAGAAATATAGTCCTTCTACCATCCTGTCAGAACCTATTGTCAGAATAATATGGAATAGCTGAGAAATATCTTTTGACCGGTAGCACTGGGACAATTATATGTGAAAGCTTCTTGATGTCCATAGTGGACAGCAATTCTATGGGCCAGGTCGCTCCACATCAAACAATCTTGCACTACTTCTTTGAGTTTTTCTATACTCGGCTGGCATCAGCTTTGATGTTGTCCAGCCACCATGTTCTTTGACGACCTAGTTTCCTTTTACTGCTAACTATCAGTACATGTGGGATCCCATTACAGTATTGTCTAATAAATAGACGCATAGTCCCACGTGAAGTGTTAATACTACTTTATAATGCCTTGGTAAGGCCACACTTGGAATCCACAATGTAAAAAAGATGTTGAGACTCTAGAAAGAGTGCAGAGAAGAGCAACAAAGATGATTAGGGGACTGGAGATTAAAACATATAAAGAACAGTTGCTGGAATTGGGCGTGTCTAGTTTAATGAAGAGAAGGACCAGGGGTGACATGATAGCAGCGTTCCAATCTCTGAGGGGCTGCCCCAAAGAAGAGGGAGTCAAGCTATTCTCCAAAGCACCTGAAGGCAGGAGAAGAAGCAACGGATGGAAACTAACCCAAGAGAAAAGCAACTTAGAACTAAGGAGAAATTTCCTGACAGTTAGAACAATTAATCAGTGGAACAACCTGCCTCCAGAAGCGGTGAATGCTCCAACACTGGAGGTTTTCAAGAAGAGACTGGACAGCCATTTGTCCGAAATGGTATAGGGTTTCCTGCCTGAGCAGGGGGTTGGACTAGAACACAGGTCCCCAACCTTTTGAGCACCGGGGACCAGTTACGTGGAGAGAGGTTTTTACGCAGACCGGAGGGGGTGTGGTTTTGTGTGCTGCCTGCATCTTGTGGATGGGGCTTTCCTTGTTTGTGCAGACCAGTTGCTGGCATGCCGCAGCCCGGTACTGGTCCACGGATCGGGGGTTGGGGACCCCTGGACTAGAAGACCTCCAAGGTCCCTTCCAACTCTATTGTTGTTGTTATTGTTGTTGTTATTGTTGTTATTGTTATTGTTATTGTTACTGTTACTGTTACTGTTATTATTCCATCACTCCAAGGAAATGAGATGGAAACGATGAGATGTAACTTCAAAAAGACCCAATCCAATGGAAGGCTGGAGTGTTAC
Organism: Azemiops feae; assembly: GCA_023970755.1. Taxonomy (NCBI): domain Eukaryota; kingdom Metazoa; phylum Chordata; class Lepidosauria; order Squamata; family Viperidae; genus Azemiops; species Azemiops feae. Next base: position 387,423 of record JALGBA010004162.1, read on the forward strand.
TATCTGAGTTATCAAGGTTCTGCTTTCTAACTCCGCATTCTTGTCATGAAAACTCATTCGAGAAACCCTGGGTGAATCTTGATTCATGATGTGCTTGGCAGTGAAAGGGGCTTAAGCATAGCAGACGTCTGGGAGAAGTAGCCAGACACCTATAAATCCATAAGTCCTCATTCTAATGCTTGATGCCTTTGCACAGGCTGGTCACCTGTAGCAAAGAAATGATAGATATAGAAATATTCTTGCTTGAGTTGCTCATCGAGATGGTTCACCCACAGCAGCATGAGCTAAACCAGAGGGTTTGGAGAGGAAGCCTTAAGGTGCAAGGAAGAGAACTGGATGCTTCAACGGGATGATAGGTTGAGAGGTTGTTTACTAAAATGCTGACAACCATCACAGCTATTAGAGGTGGGAATTTTACTCCAGGCTCTCCTTCCCCCTGCCAGAAGCAATGAAAGTGAACAGAGTGTTCAATGGAGAGTAAAATTTAATTAGAAGTGAATCTTGCCAAGGTCTCCTGCTTTCATTCTAAAGATGATAAGATCTGACAGTACCTTTGTCCATTCAGGGTGGAAATTTATTACGTGCCAGTCTTCCCTAATGCACATAAACTTTTCATAGGGATCAGAGGCTACGGGCTAAAATGCTAACATCTGGGAGGGAAAAAGAAATCTAAATACATTTGGGGTTTAAAATATCAGCCTTAGGCAAGGAAGAGTAACCAGAGAGACAATTGTGTGCACAGTATCTCCTTTTGAATCTGATTATTTATTTTTGCCTTTATCTCTGAGATCTAAACCTCTAATGATGATTGCATTTTTCTATTAGGGCTGGTCTTTCTGAGATAGACTGTGTTTATATAGTGATTTACAGTCAGTACTTAGGCAACTGGGAAATGCTGGGAAAGATTGAGGGCAGTAGAAGAAGGGGACGACAGAGAATGAGGTGGCTGGATGGAGTCACTGAAGCAGGAGGCGTGAGCTTAAATGGACTCCAGAAGATGGCAGAGGACAGGAAGACCTGGAGGAACATTGTCCATGGGGTCGCGATGGGTCGGACACGACTTCGCAACTAATAATAACAACAACTTATGCAACAGGGGTTCAGTCTCAGGAATGGTACAGTTAGATTTCAGGAAATTGTGTCCCCCCCCCACAATTACTGATTTTGTTTTTTTTTACAGGTCACAAATTAAGGGGATTTTCTTTCTCAACATTTCTGTTTAGTGAATACTGCTCCTTTAAAAATATTAATGGTAAGAATATGAGTAGTTTGTATTAGCGTTCAGTTGGTGGTTATCTGCTGTAAACTTCCCCTATTTGTTTGGATGAAGTCCAAGGAGAAATGATATGGAATTGGAATGAAGCCAATAAAGGCAATAAAAAGTTTCTTGTATTAATTATATTAAATTACTTAGATTGCATTATATTAAATATATTGTATTAGATTGTATTATATTAAAAACGTTACATTAAATTAATGTTCACAACAATGTGAAATCTTTGCTGCCAGTTCTTTAGCTGGCGTTGGCCTTCATATATATCCAGTTCTTCCCTAGAACCTAAAATGACATCAGTCTATATTTGAAAATCTGACAATATTTTAACTTGCTCATTTTCAACTACTTTTTCAACTATATGAGTGGAGAAGAGAGCAGAGCAGAAACATTCTTTGAGGCTTAATCGGTTAATTTGGTTCTGGGAGGCATGAGGAGTATCAAAAATGATGAGTACCAAACATTTTCCCCCCATAAGGAATAATACAGTGAGTCACAAGGTAGTCAACACAAACAAGTTCTAGCTTGTGTGTTGCATTACCAAACAAACGCTGAGTACCGGAACAAAATGTTCATGTCAAAATCCATCGAGTAGCAAATTTTATAAGTTTGAAAGCAGTTGAGTACCAAGGTACAACTGTAAAGGGATCAATATCTTGATTAGGGACAACTGCCTGCAACCTGATTTAAGAGGCAGCCCTGATTCATGTTCCCTTATTGAAAGTATCTGTCTGATTTCTGACACTTGTATGGGATGTTTGTTTGGACTGCTAATGGAATTCTCACTTCAGGACTGGCTGACAATCCTGACTTGGCTCTCAGAATTTTGGACTGGATTTTGACTTCTCTCTGTACTCCTATTAAAAGCAACTACTCAGGTAAGCTTTTCTTTTTTCCCCCAGAGACTCTGTTTTGGTTTCCATTCCTTGTGTGCTGTTATGTGATTGACCTTGAGTAAACTACTAATTACCATAGCAACTGTGTCTTATTTGTGTTTGTATGTGGACTTGAGACCAGGAATAGGATAAGCACATTCAATCCTCATTTGCCTTCCCCAACATTTCCCCCGCCCCATGGGAAGAACAAACATGAATCAGACTTTTTCCCTGTTAACTTTTATCCCACCATGGATCTGCAGATGGGATAGGAGTGGGAGTGAGATTTGCTCCTACATAATCCAAGGTTTAACTAGTTTAAAACTCTAGTCTGGAATCTTGGCTGAATTTAAAGATTTTTAAACCCAAGAGATAAAGCGGCAAGCTAATTTTAAAAGAGTGCCAGCATATTCAATTTCCCCCAAGAATAGAATTTGCTATGTGAATACTTCTATAAATGACATTTTGTTTTTTAAAAAAAGAATCCTTCCAAACAACAATGTATGCAGAGCTAGGTTAAGTAAGTATCTGGAGATTTGAAACAGCTGAAATTGATTTGGTGTAATAACACAGCCAGCGAAAAAACCCATTCAGTGGATTATCCCATTATCCCTAGAATTGAATGAAATAAAATCAGACAGTTATTTACATCCCCTGAAAAAAGTGAGTCATTAATCCACATTTAAATTGTATATGCAGAAATCAGGTTTCACCAAAACAAAGCATCGTTCAGTTCTCTGATGCAGTTTGATGTCATTCTATTCCTGATCCTTTTAGCAAATAGATCTCAGATAGAAAGAGTAACAGAGAAGAGCAACAAAGATGATCAGGGGACTGGAGGCTAACATATATAAGGAACGGCTGCTGGAATTGCATATATCTAGTTTAATGAAGAGAAGGACGAGGGGGGACATGATAGCAGTGCTCCAATATCTCAGGGGCTGCCCCAAAGAAGAGGGAGTCAAGCTATTCTCCAAAGCGCCTGAAGGCAGGACAAGAAGCAACGGATGGAAACTAATCAAAGAGAGAAGCAACCTAGAACTAAGGAGAAACTTCCTGACAGTTAGAACAATTAACCAGTGGAACAACCTGCCTCCAGAAGCGGTGAATGCTCCAACACTGGAAGTTTTTAAGAAGAGACTGGACAGCCATTTGTCCGAAATGGTATAGAGTTTCCTGCCTGAGCAGGGGGTTGGACTAGATGACCTCCAAAGTCCCTTCCAACTTTATTATTATTATTATTAATTTTTCTTTTTTATGGATCGTTTTGAAGCTCTAACCTGCTACAGACTTGCCATTCTCATATTTTGGGCAATTGATCATGCCTTCCTCCACTGATGATTCTTGATCAACCTCATATGGAGTCAAAGGTTGGCTTACATCACATCCTTACGTGGAATTACAGCCGGTTCTAACTTCCTGGGCATGTAGAAAGTACCCAAATATCTCTTGGATTGTGTTCACGATGTTTGTACATATAACGGAAACACCAAAGCTGTAAAAATAGATAAAATGAAACAGGGAGAAAACCCCACACTCCCTAGCACTGATGATGTCACCTAGTTGGGTAATAAAATGTCTGTAAGCAAACCATCAAGCTCAGAGACGGCCTGTCCTACTTCAGCTCACAAGCAGACACACCATAGAGCAGGAGTATCAAACTCGCCGCATCACGTGACGTGTCGTTTTCCCCCCTTGCCGGAGCTGGGGTGGGCGCGGCTTCCATGTGATGCTTCTGGCCCATGGGCCGGCAGTTTGACACCCCTGCCATAGAGAATTCAAGGGGTTAATTGAAGCTTTCCAAGACTTTCCAAGAGCCTTCCTCAGAAAATCACCAGTCCAGCCACCAGGCAACCCCCCAACAAGTTCCCAGCTCAGTTCTGGAATGACTCTGGCGGGAATCCACGAAGTTGGAGCCATCCACAAGGCAAGACAAAATAGAAACAAGGCAAGATACAAACACCAAGGTCCACCACCCGGAGTCTGGAGAATAGGGTTCAAGGCAAAGGCAAGTCCCAGAGGCAGGTTCAAGAGTCAAAGCATGAACCCAGGGTATAAAATCCATGGGCAGGATCAGGACGTTCAACTAAGAGACTGGCAAGGTCTGTGTCTCTTTAAGAGCCTTTGTATAAAGGGAAGGCTCTGCAGATGTGTTCTCTCTCTTCCGTTTCCTGCTGTAATTGTGGCTTGTTGGATCCTGCTGTGTTAGCACGTGTGTGTGTATGTTGTTCCTGGTGTATGATATTGTAGATAGTGTAAGATAAACCACCATTTAATACAAGCCACTGTTTACTGTGTTTACTCCTGGGTTATCTCAGCGCAATAAGACTGTGCACGCTCTGACATACAACAACAGACATTTTGGGCTCCACTGGGGTCATAAGTCGAGGATTACCTGTATACAGTTGTCAGAATAGAGAAATCTTAGGTCCTGCTGTCAGGACAGAGATTCCATTACTCCATCAAACCAAAGCGAGGACTATTTCAGCATGCATTAAAATAGCTGTGTGTACCTGATAAGTCTCTATCAGGTTAAACAACTTCTTCCTGTTAATTGAGTAATATTTCTGTTGGTCAATCTACCTGTCAAGCACCAGGGAAATCAGGAGATTCAGGCAATACAAATGAATATAAAGATTTATTGCAAGCTTAAGCTGTCTACAAGAATCTGGCCAACTAACGGTCAAGGGAAATGAGCGGGAGATAAGAGAGGCATTCAAGGTGAGCTGGACTTAGATTGATTGTGGGCACGCAGGGACTTCTGACTTATGATGCATTTGACCCCCCCACCCTGTCTCAGGCTCCGCCTGATCATTTCCTACAAACTACCAATGAGAAATTCTGTCAATTAGACTAAGCAACTGCATCAACAATTGTTAATCCGTCTAGCACTATTTAAAATAAGATAAAAGGAAGGATCACAGCTCTCACTGACTGCACATGTCAGTTTTTGGTTGTCCAACAGCTAACAAAAGATGGAGAACCAAAATAGGAGGAATATTGTAAAAAAAAAATTATATAGGAGAAATTCAGCTGTACCTGTGTTTTATGGTCTTGCAACGTTTTCTGTCTTGGATAGTGGCATGGTGGCCTAGAGGTGGAGCTCTCGCCTCACATTCTGGAAGCTGTGAGTTCGATCCTAGGTGGTGGCCAATATTTCTCTCTCTGGGCGCAATGAGTTATTGTCTTCTGTGAACACTGTGTAGGTGTCAGGAGGGGCATCTGGTCAGTAAATGCTCAGCTCCATTCAGTTGCACCGACTCCACCCTAATGCAAAGGATTATAGGGTCATTAAAAAAAATCGTTGTTTCTCTGGTGATATAGTAATGTCACCTCCTGTGTTGTTAAGTAAGGAGTAAAGTCTGATCGCAAACTTTCCTAAAGGTGACTATGACAAGTTTTAATTTCACAAAATCAGTCGCCCGGATTCTTTTCTCCTTTCTTTTTTGTAAAGTGGGGAAATTTATAGCAGCAGAATAAGCCTTTCTCATCAGTGCATTTGTGTTCCCTTACCAGGCTGTTTATGAATCACTTCTACCAGGATTAGATGTTGATGAGATATAATGGCTGCTAATGATCATCGCTACCAAATTAAGGCAGATGTTAAGGGATTTGTACTTAAAAATACTTCATGTGGCAAATCTCCCGAGGAGAATAGGAGAGAAAGACATTGCCATCTGCACTTCTGCGGATAGTAAATTAACGATGACCTGGAGATATGGGGGCAACATCTTTCAACATGGTGCCCTCCACCATCACCAGGCTGGGGTAATTCTGATTTATTTATTTTTTTACCAAGCATGGTTTGGAACTTTATTGCTTGTTACTGCAATCCATTTGGAGGTCATGTACGTGTGTGTCCATTTCAAACAGCACAGAACCAAAAGTTCTCAAGTAAGGAATCAAAATGAAGAATAAATAAAGGAAAAAAAAGAATCTCTCTCTCTCTCTCTCTCTCTCTCTCTTTCTCTCTCTCTCCCTCCCTCCCCCCTCTATCTCTATCTCTATCTCTAAATCTATCTCTAACTCTATCTCTATCATCTCTATCTCTATCTCTATCTCTATCTCTATCTCTATCTCTATCATTGAAGGAAAAATCTTAATCAGGGTCCAGTCCAAGCCGGGAATAAACAAGATGGAGACTGCTTTAGAAAGAAGGTTGTAGTTTATTGAAAAGCAGAGCCAGACAGAAATGTGGCTTGGGGAAAGCTGACAACATGTAGTAGGGAGTGGTGGGTTTTTATACCTTCTGGGGCTATTGAGGTTGTTTCCTGTTCCTGTTTGAGGCTTTGTATTTCCTGTGTCATGTACTTTGACCTGAGTCTGAGTGTGTCCTTTTGGTATTGGTGGGTTAATCCTATTATGTTTTCTGTCCTTAGAGTTTGGGTGGGGGTATATAGATTTTAAGGGTCTTTGTCTTCCTAATTTCTTTGAATTCCTTGCTGTCACTGGCTCCTAATAAAAGTTCCTTTTGAAACAATGCCTGTTTCGAGAGTTCTGCTTTCTTGGGAGACCTAGTTGAGGCAGGTCCTTACAGCACCTTTAGAATAGAATAGAATAGAATAGAATAGAATAGAATAGAATAGAATAGAATAGAATAGAATAGAATAGAATAGAATATAGAGAATGGAATAGAATAGAATAGAATAGAATAGAATAGAATAGAATGGAATGGAATGGAATGGAATGGAATGGAATGGAATGGAATGGAATAGAATAGAATAGAATAGAATAGAATAGAATAGAATAGAATAGAATAGAATAGAATAGAATGGAATATAGAGAATGGAATGGAATGGAATGGAATGGAATAGAATAGAATAGAATAGAATAGAATAGAATAGAATAGAATAGAATAGAACTGGAAGGGACCTTGGAGGTCTTCTAGTCCAGCCGCCTGCCCAAGCAGGAGAACCTATACCATCTCAGACAAGTGACTGTCCAGTCTTTTCTTAAAAACCTCCAGTGATGAAACACCCACAACTTCTGGTGGCAAGCTGTTCCACTGGTTGATTGTCCTCACTGTCAGGAAGTTTCTCCTTAATTCAAGGTTGCTTCTCTCTTTGGTGCTCCAGGTGTTTTGGAATAATTGCACCCAAGGCGCCCGTGACTATTGGTGCTATCTTTACTTTTGTTTCGCTTGATTTTCTTCAAAGTAGCTGTTCCGCACTTGTAGGCACCGTTATCATCAGGAGAAAGAGAAGACTGCATTAATGACCAAACTAGAATCAATAAGAAGAGTGTCTGGCAGAAAAGCTCCATGAATTTTTCGCATCTTAAGCCTAGGTAAATATTTATACCATTGATTTTTGTTCACAACGAGCCTTTTATCTATCTGCTTATCAAAAGCTTTCATCAATGGCTGCTTTCCCAGAGAAGAGAGTGGGGTCTTGACCGAACCATATAATGGTGCCAGCGTTGTTGTTAATTAAATGCAATGAGGAACATCTTTGCAAGACGTAACCAACTTGCTGTCAGCAGCTAGTTTTTCCCCCCTGCTCTTTTATGCAAACCCCACTGCGTCTCACAAAGGAAATGGAAAATAAATATATGCTTTTAAAGATAAGAAGCAAAAGATCCCATTATATCCCAATATAGGAAAAGATTTCCCTTCTGCCTTCATAATCCTTTTTTCCTAGGACTACTAATAGCCTTGATGCAAGTGAATTCCATTACCATCTTTACTTGTTTTAATGGTAATGTTAGTTTTGGATTGTTACTGAATATTGATCGCTGTTTTGATGAAGAATGTAGATTGTCCAGTGTCTTTGGTGGCAAGGTCAAGGTCAATTGGTCAATCAAGGCAGTCAATCAATCAATCAATCAATCAATCAATCAATTGGTCAAGCCATATATTCCAACAGGCTGCTGAGAATCAATACCCTTGGGCTCCATTATGCTAATCCATAATGTGAATATTCTTGATTTCTGTGGATCAGGATATTATGGCTGATTCAACGAAGAATAATTAAAAATGGCTTAGTGCATCGTTGTAGACAATGGTCTGATTTGCACATAGTGCTAAGTGATAATGTGATCTATCAGCCAATTGTGGTTATAAATTGGCACGAAACAAGTGTGGCCTTGTGTAATGGCTGAACAGAGTCGGTATAGAATTATGGTTTGTATCAATGGCTTTACCAGATCAGTTATAATTCCAATTAGCCATGCATTTAATGGAATGCTTTGTTAGTAGTAATGCTGGCCAGTAATACCTGGCTATTTTTTTGTGTAATTTAGCATTTTAGCAAAGCTAGCCCTTTTGGATAGTTACGGCTCAGTGAATAGTGAAAATCAATAACATAGATTAATTGAGTAATTTAGTCAAGCATCTTCTACAAATATAGAGACTCCCTCCCTCCCTCCCTCCCTCCCTCCCTCCCTCCCCCTTCCTTCCTTCCTTCCTTCCTTCCTTCCTTTCTTCCTTTCTTTCTTTCTTTCTTTCTTTCTTTTTCTTTCTCTCTCTCTCTTCTTCCTTCCTTCCTTCCTACCTTCCTTCCTTCCCCTCCCTAACTTCTTTCTTTCTTTCTTTCTTTCTTTCTTTCTTTCTTTCTTTCTTTCTTTCTTTCTTTCTTTCTTTCTTTCTTTCTTTCTTTCTTTCTTCTTTCTTCTTCTCTTTCTTCCTTTCTTCTTCTTTCTTTCTTTCTTTCTTTCTTTCTTTTCTTCTCTTTCTTTTTTCTTTCTTTCTTTCTTTCTTCTTTCTTCTTTCTTTCTTTCTTTCTTTCTTTCTTTCTTTCTTTCTTTCTCCCCAGATTTGTTAAACAAGTTTCCTGCTGTCAAAAACTAAAAGCAGTTTAAGTAACACAGATAAATAGGATATTATATTCTCTACTTAAAACTTTTAAATGAAATGATGCCATTGTTCTGTTTTAAAGTTACAGACTGCTTTGGAAACAGGAGGAAACAGATCTTCAATTGAACATATTAACCATGGGTTTCCTATAAAACTTGTACATCATTAATGTCAATGGGAAAAATGGTGCTCCTCCTCCTCCTCAAATCTGTCTCTCCCTAACCACCCTTTTTTTTGGGAATATCTTTAGTTTCTGTCTTTTTTCAAAAAACTGAATAATACAATTCCCTGTAGAAGTCTAAGAAAGAGCCAAGGCCTTGTTCAGGTCAGATTTTATGTAAAAATAACATTTATCACATATTTCCCTGACAAAATAAGCCCTGGGATCAATAGCCTGAATGTCAAATCTGCATTGCTTAAACTTCAACAGATTATCCTGCAGAGGATTTGTTTCTCTTCATATAACTGTATTTTTAATGAGTTTTCCCATGTATGTTTGCCCCTTGTTGTGTTGTTTAGAGTTCTTCTATATATGGGCTCATTTCGTCCTGAGTACTACAGGTAGTCAAGAGAATCAAGAGAGGAATCAGCCTGGAGTTATTACATTTCCATAAATGGTCTAAATCCAGCCTCTCTTGAATTCTGTTCTTATCTAGCACTAATTTGGTGCTATCGATTGACTAGATCAGGGGTCTTCAAACTTGGCCCTTTTATGACTTGTGGACTTCAACTCCCAGAATCCTGGCTGAGGAATTCTGGGAGTTGAAGTCCACAAGTCATAAAAGGGCCAAGTTTGAAGACCCCCGGACTAGATTCTTGTCTATAGACATGAGCAATGAATTAGCTCCACTGGAACTTAACATGAGGTCCTGATTCTTCGTGCCTGACAACTTTCTGTTCAGCTCATTCGAATATGCCTTACTTGAAGCTGCTCTAGAAAATGAATTAGAGATTTTTGGGGGGGTCCAAACCACCTCACTTGTTCCAGTGAAAAGGGCCTACTTCAGATGCCATTGGCCAAAGAACTTTGGCTGGCGGGGTTGAGGAGACAAGCCTTTTCTACTGTGGCTCCCACCTTCTGGAATATTCTCCTGTCAGAGGTGAGATCCACCCCTCCCCCCCACTTCCAGAAGAGCCTAAAACCTTGGCTCTGCCTCTTAGCTTGAGGCCCCCAATAGGGACCTACTACACTGAGTTTGGTTGATGGGGCAGAGAAGATTCTCACCATCTCTGCCTATCTTCATGAGTTTTTAATTTTTAGCTTTTTAAAGCTTTTAAACTTTTAGTTTTTTAAAACTTTTTTCTAGATGCCAAGATTTCTTTCTTTACAAGATAGATAGATAGATAGATAGATAGATAGATAGATAGATAGATAGATAGATAGATAGATAGATAGATAGATAGATAGATAGATAGATAAACTAGTTAGATATAGATAGGCAGACAGACAGATTAGATAAATCGACATATCAACAGATAGATGATAAACACGATAGATAAATAGATAGATAGATAGATAGATAGATAGATAGATAGATAGATAGATAGATAGATAGATAGATAGATAGATAGATAGACAGACAGACAGACAGACAGACAGACAGACAGACAGACAGATAGATAGGTAGGTAGGTAGGTAGGTAGGTAATATTTTAATTTTAATTTTTAGCACTTTTTAACATTTTATTATATTGTAAGCTGTCTAGAGTCCCTGTATTAGTGAGATAGGTGGCACAGAAATTCATTCATTCAATCAATCAATCAATCAATGAACCAATCAATCAAAACATCACAGTGGTTTTATGGGGACTGTAATGCCCTCAAGAGGCATTCAAGAAGAAGTGGATCCAGTAGGATTCAGTGTTTCTCTCCTTCAAAAATACGCATAGTTCTTCCAAGGCCCACCCTCGCTATTTAAAAACCAGGTAATAAACTACAGTTTGAACTTATACTGTCTCATTAGTTATAAGAAAAGGATGGCATGATTATGGAACCGAGACCGTGAACCTTACTAATTATGGCCAGTGAAGGCTGCAGAAATGAGATCACTGCAAACTATCCCTAACTAGCTTCATCATATTACTATTGTGCTAGCCTGTCCACTTAATCACAACATCCATTTTGCTGTTGATCATATCGGCTGAATATAGCTGATCAGGCATACAGTGGCCACGGTAATTAATTTAATCAATGTATAACTCCAGAATAGATTAAAGAATCAATGGAAACAGAATACTAGCATCCTAATACTGATTCATCATCATGAATCTCTGAGGGGAATATATTGTAGGAGACCACGCAAGCTATTTAGAGAATTTTGTTGCAAAAGCATTTATCAGAATAAAAGTGGAGAACAAAGAAAGTATAAATGAGATGTCTGCTGTCACTTATTCGCGAACATTGCTTTCAAACTGTGGTTTTTTTGGAGAAGACTCTTGAGAGTCCCTTGGACTGCAAGGAGATCCTAAAGGAGATCAACCCTGACTGTCCTTTGGAAGGACAGATCCCGAAGCCGAAGCTCCGATACTTTGGCCACCAAATGAGAAGATAGGATTCCTTGGAAAAGACCCCGATGTTGGGAAAGGTGGAAGGCAAAAGGAGAAGGGGATGGCAGAGGAGGAGATGATCAAATAATGTCATCAACGCAACAAATATGAGTTTGGGCAAACTCCGTGAGACAATGGGGGGCGGGTGGGGGCTGCTGCTGGTGTGCTATGGTCCACGGGCTCGTGAAGAGTTGGACATGACTTAGCGACTGAACAACAACAACAACATTTGTAAACATTATTTATTACTTATTTAATAATAATAATAATAATAATAATAATAATAATAATAATAATAATAATAATAATAATAATAATAATAATAATAATAATAATAATAATAATAATAATAATAATAATAATAATAATAATAATAATAATAAAGTTGGAAGTGACCTTGGAGGTCATCAAGTCCAACCCCCTGCTCAAGCAGGAAACCCTATACCATTTCGGACAAATGGCTGCCCAGTCTCTTCTTAAAAACTTCCAGAGTTGGAGCATTCACCACTTCTGGAGGCAGGTTGTTCCACTGGTTAATTGTTCTAACTGTCAGGAAGTTTCTCCTCAGTTCTAGGTTGCTTCTCTCCTTGAATAGGTTCCATCCGTTGCTTCTTGTCCTGCCTTCAGGCGCTTTGGAAAATAGCTTGATTCCCTCTTCTTTGTGGCAACCCCTGAGATATTGGAATACTGCTATCATGTCACCCCTAGTCCTTCTTTTCATTAAACTAGACATACCCAATTCCAGCAAACGTTCCTGATATGCTTTAGCCTCCAGTCCCCTAATCATCTTTGTTGCCCTTCTCTGCACTCTTTCTAGAGTCTCAACATCTTTTTTACATCGTGGTGACCAAAACTGGATTGTTTGTTACAATAGAGTTAGAAGGAGCCATCTAGGAAAATTTCTCCTTAGTTCTAGGTTGCTTCTCTCCTTGATTAGTTTCATATAGTTATTCCAAAGTTTCATCGGCTTCTTGAGTTCTTTTCCATAAATATGAGTTCCTCAAATTAACAGAATGACAGAGTTGGAAGGGACCTTGGAGGTCTTCTAGTCCAAACCCCTGCTCAAGGAGGAGACCCTATACCATTTCAGACAAATGACTGTCCAGTCTCTTCTTGAAATTTTCCAGTGTTGGAGCATTCACAACTTCTGGAGGCAGGTTGTTCCACTGATTAATTGTTCTCCCTGTCAGGAAATTTCTAGGTTGCTTCTCTCTTTGATCAGTTTCCAACCATTATTTCTTGTCCTGCCTTCAGGTGCTTTGGGGAATAGGTTGACTCCCTCTTCTTTGTGGCAGCTCCTCAGATATTGGAACACTGCTATCATGTCTCCCCTTGTCCTTCTCTTCATTAAACTAGACATCCCCAATTCCTGCAATTCCTGGGAAGTCCATTGTAACTTTGAACAGCTGCTATAGCAATAGCACTTAGACTTATCTACTGCTTCACAGTGCTTCACAGCCGTCTCTAAGCAGTTTACAGAGTCAGCATTTTTGCCCCCTAACAATCTAGGTCCTCCTTTTATTGACCTTGGAAGGATGGAAAGCTGAGTCAACCTTGAGCCGGTGACGATCGAACTTATATATATCATTCTGGGATTATCTTTTATCAAAATGTCATTTTTGCAACCCAGGGGAAAAAAAATCCCCACAGTTTCATAAGGAGTTCCCAGTAGGTGATCTATGAATATCTCTCAAATTCTATCTGCCATTTGAATCCAGTTCCAGTGCAACTTTTCATTCAATGGCTCTCCCTTTTGGTAATTTAAGTTCATTATTTTGGACTTTTTCTCTGAGTCTTTCTTCCAGGCTCTGGCCAAGCACAATCCAATCCCTCTCTGACTTTATTTCTCCAATCCGATAGTCTTAGTTTCTTCAATCTCTTTTCATCAGACTTAATGTCCAATCCAGTTTATCTTTATCACCCTTACTCTTGGCTAGCTCAAATTCAAATTGGATTCTTTTTAAAGCGTGGGCCTTAGAATCGAACACAATTTTAGAATAGAATGGAGCTGGAAGAGACCTTGGAGGTCTTCTAGTCCAGCCCCCTGCTCAAGCAGGAGAACCTATACCGTCTCAGACAGGTGAATGTCCAGTCTCTTCTTAAAAATCTCCAGTGATGGAGGGCCCACGATTTCTGGGGGTAAGCTGTTCCACTGGTTGATTGTCCTCACTGTCAGGAAGTTTCTCCTTAGTTCCAGGTTGCTTCTCTCCTTGGTCAGTTTCCAACCATTGTTTTTCATCCTTCCCTCTGGTGCTTTGGTGAACAACCTGGCCCCCTCTGCCTTGTGGCAGCCCCTCAGATACTGGAACACTGCTATCATGTCTCCCCTATTTCTTCTTTTCCTTAGACTAGCCCAGTGATGGCGAACCTATGGCACGGGTGCCAGAGGCGGCACTCAGAGCCCTCTCTGTGGACACGCGCGCTGTCACCCCAGTCCTAGGCCTTCAGCTGGGTTTTATAAAACCTTTTCACTTTAGGCCTCCGCCGCCGTGTGAAAAAAAAAAAAAAGGTTCAATCAGTCAATTTCAACTTCTCACGGGAAAAAAAAAGATCTTCCAAAGTTGGAATTGATTGATTGAACTTTTTAGTCCCACCCTGTCTGCTGTTACCACTGCAGCCATGCCCACCCAATGGGCCATGCCCACCCAATGGGCCACACCCAGCCAATGGGCCACACCCACCCGGCACTCGATGATGCATAAGTGGGTTTGGGGTTGCAGTTTGGGCACTCGGTCTCTAAAAGGTTCGCCATCACTGGACTAGCCAAACCCAAGTCCCATAGCCGTTCTTCGTATGTTTTAGTCTCCAGGCCTTTGATCATCTTAGTTGCTCTTCTCTGATTTTTTCCCCCCAAACTCTCTACATCTTTTTTGTGACACGGTGACCAAAATTGGCTGCAGTATTCCAGGTGTGGTCTTACTTGGGTTTTATAAAGCGGTAATAATACTAATAATTTTGAGAGGGCTTCTGACCAAGCGAAAATAAAGGTGAACATTTTCTTCTTAAGATTTGGACAGCCCATTTCTGGTGACGCAGCCTAAAATTTCATTGAGTGAGAACAATTAATCGGTGGAACTGCCTGCCTTCGGAAGTTGTGGGTGCTCCATCACTCAAGAAGAGATTGGATAGCCGTTTGTCCGTAATAGTATAGGATCTCCTGCTTGAGCTGTTTTTCTGTTAACCTGTTATTCTGTTACTTTTGTGTTATTTGCAGTCACATCATGCTGCTGACCGATCTTCATTTTGTGAACAACCCTTCCGAAGCCTTTCTTAGACGTTCTGTTGCCGTGCCAGATATTCCCTCTTTCATATCTCAACACTTGACCTCCGAGCGATCAAAATAGCTCTATTTCCTTTGTAATTAAATGTAAATAAAATGAAGTTCCATTTAGTTTTGGGCTCTGATTCCACGCATTAGTCTTTGCAGATACTAGCACGACCCACGAAGGCCAAAAATGGCACTTTAAACGGTAGAAATTGTATACTCTGGTGGAAAGGTTGAAAGCAGGGCTGGCTATAATAACAGGGAGAAATGCCCTTGAATTATTCCAATTGCAGAGATATAAGAGATCACAAGTGAAAGTGGTCCCCAAAATCACCTCTACATGTTCAATGCAAAATAAGGGAACACTTTCTTAATTCATTTGGCACAACTTTGTAAAAGTAACAGAATCACAGAGCTGGAAGGGACCTTGGAGGTCTTCTAGTCCAACCCCCTGCTCAAGCAGGAAAGCTTATACCATTTCCGACAAACGGTTGTTCAATCTCTTCTTGAAAACCTCCACTGTTGGAGCACCCACAATTTCTGGAGGCAAGTTGTTCCATTGATTAATTGTTCTCACTGTCAATAAATTTCCCTTTAGTTCTAGGTTGCTTCTCTCCTTGATTAGTTTCCATCTGTTGCTTCTTGTCTGGCCTTCAGGTGCTTTGGAGAATAGGTTGACCCTCCCTCTTCTTTGTGGCAGCAGCTCAGATATTGGAAGACTTCTATCATGTCATCCCTAGTCCTTCTTTTCATTAAACTAGACATACTCAATTCCTGCAACTGTTAACAGAATAACAGAGTTGGAAGGGACTTTGGAGGTCTTCTAATCAACCCTATGCTCAAGCAGGAAGCCCTATATCATTTCAGACAAATGGTTGTCCAATCTCTTCTTGAAAACCTCCACTGTTGGAGCACCCACAACCTCTGGAGGCAAGTCGTTCCACTGATTAACTGTTCTCACTGTCAGGAAATTTCTCCTTATTTTTAGGTTGGTTCTCTCCTTGTTTGGTTTCCATCCATTGCTTCTTATCCTGCCTTCAGGTCCTTTGGAGAATAGGTTAACCCCTTCTTCTTTGTGGAAGCTCCTTAGATCTTGGAAGACTGCTATCATGTCACCCCAGCCCTTTCTTTTCATTAAATTAGACATACCTAATTCCTGCAATTGTTTTTCATATGTTTTAGTCTCCAGTCCTCTATCCAACTTTGTTGCTCTTCTCTGCATATTATGAATGTTGGGACAGCAGCATTTTTGAATCAAGGTGACAATCCATCAGTTCACGGAAAGGGAAGGTTGGAGAAAAAAAAACCCCTTATATTTATTTACTTGGCTAAACTTTGCACAGTGGGCTTTTTAGCCGCGCTGTTTTAATTTGTCAGTTCACCTAATTAATGGGCAATGCAATTTTTGGGCATCATGACAGCGCATTAATTTAACAAGCCTCTGCCTTTGATGTATAATGCATATGCTGAAAGACAGATGCAGTTCCAATTTGCATAGGCATTTTGGGTTAAAATACCAGAGGGTCCTGCTTCTAAAAATAAATAAATAAATGAGGAAGCACAAAAGCATTTTGCTTTCTTCAAATCCACCACATGAATCAAAATCAAAATGAGAAGGACAACTCAAACCAGTTTTCATTAAAGTAGACATACTGAATTCTTGCAACTAGAGTCATTCTCGCTCTCTCCCCCAGCCCAAACCATCTCATAGGAGGAAGTAGAAGGAGGAAGTTGAGTTGGTTATGTTCACCGCCTCGAGTTATTTGTAAAAATACTAATTGTAGCATACAAAGGTAGCATACAAACCAACCAACAAATAAATAAAATGAATGAAAAATGAATGGATGGATAGATGAATAGAGATAGATAGATAGATGGATAGATAGATAGATAGATAGATAGATAGATAGATAGATAGATAGATAGATAGATAGATAGATAGATAGATGGTAGATAGATAGATAGATAGATAGATGGTAGATGGTAGATAGATAGATAGATAGATGATAGATGGTAGATAGATAGATAGATATAGATAGATAGATAGATAGATGATAGATGAATAGATAGATGGATAGATAGATAGATGATAGATAGATAGATAATAGATGGTAGATAGATAGATAGATAGATAGATAGATAGATATAGATGAATAGATAGATGGATAGATAGATGATAGATAGATGATAGATAGATGATAGATAGATAGATAGATAATAGATGATAGACAGATGAATGATAAATAGATGATAGATAGATGAATGATAGATAGATGAATGATAGAGATAGATAGATAATAGATGATAGATAGGAATGATAGATAGATAGGAATGATAGATAGATAGATAGATAGATAGATAGATAGATAGATAGATAGATAGATAGATAGATAGATAGATAGATAGATAGATAGATAGATAGATAGATAGATAGATAGATAGGTAGGTAGGTAGGTAGGTAGGTAGGTAGATAGATAGATAGATAGATAGATAGATAGATAGATAGATAGATAGATAGATAGATAGATAGATAGATAGATAGATAGATTCTGTCAGATGCCTTTCTTTGAAGCTCCCTAGCAACTGCCATAACCGAGGGGGAGGGGCATTCAGGAGGGGAAGAGTGCTGGATGTGTGAAAGAACGCTGTGGGAATTCGGGGAGCATGGACACTAACAGGAACCAGGGGAGCCAAACTGAGCCATCTGCCTGCCTTCAAGGACGCCAGCCCTGGGAAAGGAACTTACAGCGGCATCCGACGCACCAGGTTCTCAAAACATCGAAACAGAACCTGATTGGATTACTGTCACTGGGGGGGGGGAGGAGGGTTTGGGACATTGGGGATTGCTTTCAGTATATGATTTTCACGTGGTTTTCCTTCAGCACTTGCTTAGCTGACGCTGCACTTGGCACCTCTAGTAAAAGTACCTTTTTTCTAACCCCTATGGAATCAAGGGTCGTTCTTTCTTAGGGAGCAGACCGGGGCTGGTCTGACAGATGCATTATTTCCGTTTTGGCTCAGTATTGCATTAATCTAGGTTTTCTTTTAGCACAGTGATGGCGAACCTTTTAGAGACCGAGTGCCCAAACTGCAACCCAAAACCCACTTATTTATCGCCGGGTGCCAGGTGGGCGTGGCCCACTGGGTGGGCGTGGCTCTGGTGGTCATGGCAGACTAGGTGGATGTGGCCAAGGTGGGCGTGATCACCTCGATGTTGCTCGTGGGGACACCTGTGGGGTCCAGGCAGGGTTGGGGGAGATCCAGGGGGTCTCTGGCAGGTGGGGCGGTAGGCAGGAGGTTCATCCTGCAGGATGAGGTGAGGCAAGGCGAGATAGGGCAGGGGTGCCATTGTCACAGGGCAAGGCGAGGCAGGGGCCAGGGCGGCCGCTGCCTGACACCATCGGCCCCCGCACACAGAGGCCAGCGAGCGCATAGGTGCTGGGATGCATCCGGCCACGTGGGACCTCGGCGAGTTAGCGGGTGGCTGGTTGAAGAGGGATGGTTGCCATCTCTGGGGCATGGCAGGCGTGCCCACAGAGAGGGCTCTGAGTGCCGCCTCTGGCACCCGTGCCATAGGTTCGCCACCACTGTTTTAGCACATATGATTTTGCATTGAAAGGCCCATTTAAATGCAGACAGAAAGTGTTACTTCAGAAATATTTTTCTCTCCAAATATGTATTCCCAGAGTTGTGTTTTAAAAATACAGTCTGATGCTTCCGCATCAATGCTAAAATGGATATAAATTCTTCCGAGATGGGGTTTCTTGGCTTTGGAATTTGCAAAGATCAAATTCCTGAGAAATGCCAAGGGGAAGAAATTGAACTGTTGTGTGCATACAGCATTTAAAAGCGTTATCGTGGATGCTCTCCTCAAATATATATATATATATATATATATTTATATGGTTTTGGAAGCCCCCCAGAGTTACCTGGTGAAGATGGGCAGGAATATAAATTTGCTAAATAAATGAATAAATAAATGGGACGGCTTTTCTGTTCCCAGAGTGCCTAACCAAATAAAACATCCTTTTTCTCGAAGCCAAGCTAGTGGGGGTTCACCTCCAACTCATGCCATCTTTTCCTCCCCTCCCCTCCCCTCTTGTTTCCCCCTTCCATCTAGCTATTGAGCAAGTGAGAAATTTGCAAACAAAAGACCCGCATTGGATTCAAAGGTGCAGTTGTAAATAAAATACGAAATGAAACGGAAATTGTAAATAAAATGGAAGTTAAGGGGTGGCCTGTCTTTGCAGAATACCTTATTGGGAAAAAACAGAGGGATCTAAAAAAAATTGAAATCAGGTGGATGGCGAGAGAGAATTGTCTCCATGAACATCATTTTGCTTACCCGTGTTCTTTGGTCGTTATCAATGAGCTGCTAGGAGCGCAATGACTCCTGAGGTTAGAACGCTGGGCTGCTAATTTGGCAGACTTGTGTTTGAGACTCGTTACTGCTGCAGGGTGGGATGAGTTCCTGTCACACGCTCGAAAGCGGGCAACCACAAATAGATTAATGGGTACCATTTCAAAGGGCAACTTCATGGGAACATATAAGAAGTCCCCCACAGGGTGTCCCTGGGGCAATGGTGATACCACCGGCAACTCCTTTCATCACAGAAGTTCTTCGGTGGTTCCGACAGAACATCTTTAGGTAGATCTATTGATGATCCAGTGGGTTATGAAGACCAGGCTGAAGATCCAGTCGTGGCATTTGCACAATCCACAAAGCTTAATTACTTGCAACCTTTACATGGCTGAGTGTTTTGCACAAACCTAGCCCATTTAATTCAGTTAACAGAATAACAAGAGTTGGGAGGGACCTTGGAGGTCTTCTAGTCCAACCCCCTGCTCCAGCAGAAGACCTGTACCATTCTGGACAAATGGCTGTCTGACCTCTTTTTAAAAACCTCCAGTGATGGAGCACCCACAACTTCTGAAGGCAAATCATTCCACTGGTTAATTGTTCTCAGTGTTAGGAAGTTGTGCAAATGCAACTACTGGATCTTCAACAGATCTGCATAGCCATTGGATCTTCAACAGGTCTACATAAGGATGTTCTGCAAACGTAGAGATTGAAAAAAGAATCCACATTCTGAAACTGCCTTCAGAAATCTTCCCAATCTCTCCTAGAACGGAAGTTTTTTGCAGAGAGGGTGGACGTCTCTCTGTGTCCTGACTTTTAAAAGTTTAATTATTGTACTGTGGGCAAGGTTGCCTCCTGAATGCTAGGTTCCTCTGGACAGGAAATCTTGAAACAGAGACCAGAGAGACATCTGTCTAAATATTTTAGCTGCTATGGACATCTTCCAACTCCAGGATTTTATGATATTCTAAGCTTTTGTGATGGTTCCCATAAAAACTTCGTGTTGACACAGATTTGTATCAAATCATTCAATATTTAACAGGCATTTTTGCTTTCCATGGTAGGGAAGCGTATTGACTATCTGTACTCAGCTCACCACTGGAAGGTAAAAAAAAAATTGGTGAGCTACTGCCTTACTTCCCCTATTATTCAAAAGGAGTGACCCCGGGTTGATCAAAGTCCAATCGGTTATTAAAAATTGAGCAAAAATTGCTTAATGCAAAGGCAAATACAATTTGCATCCAAGCTACCTGAATTATACATGCATCCTATTGATCGGATGTGGTTCCCCAAAGATCATTATCAAGAATTAAAAAGCAGTCAGGGAAACTTTTGCCTTGCAAATGTGCACATATGTTTAATATTCAACGCAAATGCCTATTTCACAATTTCGCTGCCGGGGTATTCTTATTTTATGCCTCTTTTGCACATTGTAACTTTTTCTGTTATTTCCTGTGTTTCATAAAAGGTGACATAGATTGGCTTTCTGATGGTCCAAGATTGCCATCCTTCCATCCTCCCATCCTTCCATCCTTCCATCTTTTCATCCTTCTGTCATGGTTCCGATAGATGAAACCCATCAAAAGAACTTTGAGGCAAAATTCTTCCTTAAAGAACATTTTATTCGGGAAACAAAGTATCAGCACTACATAGTTGAACCCAAAAACTAAATTCCCTTCCCCAGGATACAAAGTAACAAAGTGCAATTCCCACCCCCAATAAACTGTCATAAATCACATTCCCCAATTAGCTTAAAGCGCGGGCTTTCTCCCCAGCTCCTCAGTCCGCCAAAATGTTATCCACTTGTCCTTGGGTTCCCATAGCAGCATTATTATTATGGCTAGCTGAGCTTTCATCCCAACCACCCTCTCTGCTGCACCTGAAAAGCAAGAAAAAGCATGTTAGAGGAGAAGAGAAAATGGCTGCATTTTCATCAGTTGTCAGAGTGGGAACATCCAATGTTAGCAGCGTTGACACCTTCCATCTTTCCATCTTTCCATCCTTCCATCCTTCCATCCAGTGGTGGGTTTCAGCCAGTTTGCACCAGTTCGGTAGAACTGGTAGCTAATTTTTTGTTGTCCAGGTCCAGAATGGACTTCCGGAAGTGGCATCCACACAGAGAACCGGTTGTTCACCTATTTGAATCCCACCACTGATTGCATCCTTCCATCTTTCCATTGCTGTCTCCAGGTGATTGGCTCAAAGTCACCCAGCCAGTTTTCATGCTTAAGGCAGGACTAGAACTCACTGTCTCCTGGTGATTGGCCCAAAGTCACCGAGCTGGCTTTCATGCATAAGGTGGAACTGGAACTCACTGTCTCCTGGTGACTGGCCCAAAGTCACCCAGCCACTTTTCATGCCTAATGCAGGACTAGAACTCCCAGTGTCCCAGTGATTGGCTCAAAGTCACCCAGCTGGTTTTCATGCCTAAGGCGGGACTAGAACTCATAGTATCCTGGTTTCTACACCTGATGTCTTAACTACTAGACCAAACTGACTCTCTTAATTATTTCTAATAACTCCTAAAATTATTGCCCCTTTGGAAGAGTGATGTCCAAGGAAGCAAGTACGGTGACAAACTTTACTAAATTCATTTTAAATTTCACATTTCAATTCCCACTTTTGATCTCTTGACCAAGATGGTTGGACAATAAGATTTTTATTTTTTCATTCCTCCTGGTGTCTTATTTTTTGTTGTTCTTTTTTTGCCATTCTCTTTCTTCCCATTTGGACATTGGTTTGGACGTTTGACCTCTTGGACAAATAACCACTAAAACACAAAGCTGTGATTTTAAATACTGAAACAAAACAGAAATAACAGAATGATAGAACACAATAACAGAGGAAACCTTATACCATACTGGACTGTCCACTCTTGTTGTGATTCCATGCCAGTAGTTGAGTAGTTGAGTCTGGGGAATCAGAGGAGGAGGAGGAGGAGGAGGAGGGGCCTGGAGAGCCATCAGAGTCGGAGGGAGGCTCTAATGAGCTGCAGGACTTACAAACTAATGAAGAGGCTGGTCCTTCCACTGAGAGCCAGCTGTGCTGGGAAGCTGAGTCGGACTCGGAAGAAGCACAGCTGGAAGACCTCAGAGACGCTCGTAAACGTAGACAGGTCACACGAGTAGGAAAGAGGGAGGCAATGGGACAACTCCAGGGAAAGAAGAGAAAGCAGTGAGAAGCCACGCCTTGGGGGCTGCGTAACAAAAAGGGAATGTGTGGGCAGGGCTGGTTGCTGGAGGCAACCGTTTGCAAAGAACTTCAGTGTCAAGAGATCATGGTCTGTTTATTTTGCTTGTGAGTTATTTCCTGTTTGACTCGTGCTCCGTTTTACTTTTGGAAAAAGTGTTGGAAAAGTGTTCTGTTGCTTTTGTTTTTCTGGGACAATTATCAGGTCTGTAACTCAAATAAAAAGGGTTTGTTTTCCAGTCTACTGTTAAAAGAGGGGTTGTCTTTGTGAAGTAACAAGGATGTGCGTAGGCTGGGAGAGAACAACTCTCTCCTTAAAAATCTCCAATGATGGAGCACCCACAAATTCTGGAGGCACTGATTAATTGTTCTAACCATCAGGAAATTTCTCCTTAGTTCTAGGTTGGTTCTTTTCTTGATCAGTTTCCATCCGTTGCTTCTTGTCCTGCCTTCTGGTGCTTTGGAGAATAGGTTGACCCCCTCTTCTTTGTGGCAGCCCTTTTGATTTTGGAAGTCTGCTACCATGTCACCCCTAGGCCTTCTTTTTGCTAAAATAGACATACCCAATCCCTGCAACCATTCTTCATATATTTTAGCTCCCAGCCCCTAGTCATCTTTGTTGCTCTTCTCTGCAAGTTGTCAGACATTTGATCCAAAACAACATCAAGGAGAAAGTTAGATCCACCAGGAAAGGCCAAAGTTGTGGCAAGCAAAGGATCAGAGTTTTGCTAAATGAGAAAGTGAACCACAAATCAAACCTTCCTGGATTCGAGGTTTCTAACCCAAATTTTTCATACACTTACGAAAAGAACCTCTTCATTTTTTAATAGCCTCTGCTGAACTCCATTCAGTTCTCCTGCTGAAAAAAAAACAAAAACCAAGGCTTTTGGCAAGAGATGTAAGTTCAAATTGACTTTATAAAGCATCCAAGCAATCTATTATTGAAAGGCCGGTAGTAACCAAGGCTGCCACGGTTAATTCTGGGGAGACGAATTGCTGATTTTGGCCACCAAGGAGGAGAAGTTTCTTATAATTAGCTTTCATTTCATACCGAATGGCACAAAGTAGAGACGAAAACTCCATCAGCAAGAGATACGCAACCCTAATTGCTTGAAAATTGCCGGGAAAATATCTGTTTTGGATTATTCCCTGGGGATCTAGATGACAGCCTGCGGCTATCCTTTGAGGAGGAAGGACATAGGATAGAGAAATACAGAGTTAAAATTTTTTGGGCTCCCATACTCTTTTTTATCTTCAGTCTGGAAACAGTGATTCTTGGGAAAGATGGAGAATTTGAAATATTTCTAGGGAAAAGAAATAAGCAGGATTCCCAATCACTTCATGCCTAGTAAATATGGGAAGATTATTTCAATGTCTAGTTTGCTTTTTTCCCTTTTCAGCCTTGCTGCATTATTTTTTTTTTTTTTTTTTTTAATTGACTAGAAGGAAATCATTTAGAATTTTACTGGGGTTTGTCATCATATAAAATACAAATGCAAATAAAGGTAATAGAGGAATAGGGAAGGTAAAGGCGAAAGAAAGAAAAAAGCAACAACTTCCGATTTTTTCCAGTGCAGTAAAATACAGATTAAAGTTACAACCACCTTTTTACTTTTACATATTTAGAGAACACTCACCATTTCTACAACAACAAACTAATCGAATCAGCAAAACCCAAGGTCAAAAATTCATTTTTTCCCTGTTTTGAGCATAAGCTCTAGAAGTGTCCCAAAGATGCTTTTTCACGAGGCCACTGGATTTTCTTGTTTTTCTTTGAAGATGTTTTGCTTCTCATCCAAGAAGCTTCTTCAGCTCTGAAGAAGCTTCTTGGAAGCTCCTTCCTTCCTTCCTTCCTTCCTTCCTTCCTTCCTTCCTTCCTTCCTTCCTTCCTTCCTTCCTTCCTTCCTTCCTTCCTTCCCTCCCTCCCTCCCTCCCTCCCTCCTTCCTTCCTTCCTTCCTTCCTTCCTTCCTTCCTTCCTTCCTTCCCACCCAATAACACTTATATACTGCTTCACAGTGCTTTACAGCCCTCTCTAAGCAGTTTATAGAGTCAGCATATTTGCCCCCAACAATCTGGATCCTTATTTTACCGACCTCAGAAGGACGGAAGACTGAGTCAACCTTAAGCCTGTCAGGATCGAACTCATGGCTGTGGGCTGTGAGTTTGCCTGCAATGCTACATTCTAACCATTGTGCAGCTCCTTCCTTCCTTCCTTCCTTCCTTCCTTCCTTCCTTCCTTCCTTCCTTCCTTCCTTCCTTCCTTCCTTCCTTCCTTCCTCCCTCCCTCCCTCCCTCCCTCCCTCCCTCCCTCCCTTCCCAATAGCACTTAGACTTATATCCCGCTTCACAGTGCTTTACAGCCCTCTCTAAATGGTTTACAGAGTCAGCCTATTTGCCCCCAACAATCTGGGTCCTCATTTTACCGACCTCGGAAGGATGAAAGGCTGAGTCAGCCTTGAGCTGGTCAGGATCGAACTCCTTGCAGTGAGCAGTGAGTGAGCCTACAATGCTGTATCTGATGTTGTTAGTTGATGACCAGATTTTTATAGGCAGGGATTGTGTTGCTTGCACTTTCTTCTATAAAAATAGTTCACGTGTTATTCTTTTCGTCCTCCTTGCCAGTCAGCATTGAAAATATGCAAACAGATGGTTCTCCGTGAAACTGGGCAGATGACAAGTAGTGTTGAGAGATTTCTTTGCGATGTTTGGGGACAGACAAGACAGCTGTCCCCAAATATCTTAATTACAGCATTTACAAAGTTCTAATTAATGTAATGTTGTTTTTATGATTATATTAATGCGGCATCCATTAGCACTCTTACTCACTTTACAGGTTATATTTGGAAAATCGGGAGGAGCTGAGGGAAAGTACTAACGGTGCGTTGAACTTTTGGCGGTTGTCAGAAGCCACGATTTTTAAAACTTTACTTTTTAATGTGAAATTCTCCAATAAATTTCACAGTATAAATCTTTCTTCCTCACATCTGTCATAGGTCTTTGCAAGTCAACGTGCACCTTGTCATTGACAGCCCCCGGCAGATTGATCGGTGACAGGCAAGTTCTAAATCCTGAACATGCTGGAATGCGCTCATGAAAGCAATCTATGCATTTAAAAAAAAACCATAGGCATGGATTTGTGCGATGAAAGAAAGGGATTAATGTTGGGCTTGTGTGTTGGGGGGGGGGTTGGAGTGTTTGGTGACAGCATGTGAGCATTCCTGAGAATGGGAATCTGATGGTTATTGAAACATGGCTATAAATATGACAGAAAAAAAGTTATTTACAGGAAATAAATCCAATGCACAATCCTAAAATAGATGATAGATAGATAGATAGATAGATAGATAGATAGATAGATAGATAGATAGATAGATAGATAGATAGATAGACAGACAGACAGACAGACAGACAGACAGACAGATAAACAGATATAATAGAAATAGATGATAGTTAGATAGATAGATGATAGACAGACAGAGATGACAGAATAGATAATAGACAGACAGACAGACAAATAGATAGATAGATATAGATGATAGACAGATAGATAGAATTGATAGAAATAGATGATAGATAGATAGATAGATAGATAGATGATAGACAGACAGACAGATAGATAGAGATGATAGAAATAGATGATAGATAGATACTGTGTTTCCCCGAAAGTAAACCCACCCCGAAAAGTAAGTCCCAGCTGATTTTCAGGGGGAGTGCCTAATAGAAGCCCTCCCCCCAAAGTAAGCCTACTTAAGGGCCTGCATGGACGGCCTGCCTGTCACGAGGTGAAGCCGATGGGGGAGGGGGGATCCGGTATACAGGTTCCTTACCGCTGCCCAGCTTGTTCCACGGCCTCATGGCAGCGGCATTGAGCAGGACGTGGCAAATGGCCGTTTTCAGCACGGTGCACCCAATGCCGCTGCCATGAGGCCTGGTGGATCCTCTCCCCTTCTGAGCCACATGCCATTATACCGGTTCCCTACCACCGCCCGGCTGCCCCATTGGCGGCTCAGCCGAAAGTGGCCGCAGAACAAGAGGGGCAGGTTCCCCCCCTTACCTGCCCTTACCAAAGCGGCAGGTGAAGCGCTGGAGGCTCGGGGAGGGACGGCGGGCAAGCCATTGGCAAGAGCAACGCGGCTCGGCTGAAAGTGGCCGCGGAACAAGTGGGGCAGGTAAGGAAAGAAACCCTCGCTCCCCCCAGGATTTGCCTTTCTTTGCTTACCTGACTCCCAGCCCCATGCCATTTCTCCTTCGCGATCCGCCACCACGGTGTGCAGGGAAACAAAGGAAGGTTTTTTTGGGGAAAAAAAGGCTCAATCAATCAATTCCAACTTCTCGCTATTCAGTGATCCGTGTTCCTCTTTTTTTTCTGACTAGTATGCAAAGCCAACAGGTGACACCATTGGTCTTCCAAGTATATATAGGGAGATCTTCTTAGACATTCACGTCTGATTACTTTTAAAGCAAAAAAAAAACAAAACAATAAAATGAGAAGCTGAACAATGCATCATTGGCTCTGGGTTTACCCTGATACGGCAAAGGTCTTATCCTAAAATTAACATCCAATTTATCTTCTCTTTTCACTTGGCCACTTTGAATAGTCCCACTGACAAAATTATGTTTGATGGGGGGGGGGGGAAGAAGCAGGACCGGTCCAGGAGTGATGACCATGTCTTAAGACTATGGGTGCCTTTGATGAAGGCCAGCAATGGTAGACATTTTAGGAATGACAAAATAACCAGAGGTGGAAGAGACGCTGGGTGTCTTCTCGTCCAACCCCCTACTCAAGCATTTCATACCATTTCAGACAAATGGTTGTCCAATCTCTTCTTAAAAGAGATTCTTAAAAACCTCCAGCGTTGGAGCACCCACAAGGTCTGGAGGCAAGCCGTTCCACTGATTAATTGTTCTCACTGTCAGGAAACTCCTCCTTAGTTCTAAGTTGCTTCTCTCCTTGATCAGTTTCCATCCGTTGCTTCTTGTTCTGCCTTCAGGTGCTTTGCAGAATAGGCTGACCCCCGTCTTCCTCATGTCTCAGAGACCGTTTTCCTTGGGGACGCAATTACTCTCAAGGAGTTACGATAGGGAGATTTGATTAGCTTCATCGGCAACTGGGGGAGGGATGGGGAGAGGAAGGAGAACATTAAAATACAATCTACAGTATGCTCTTCTGCCCAGGAGGTAATATTTAAAAATGTACGAGCATCGGCTATCAAGGCCCCGTGGCTTTCTCTGTTGTGAGACAATTGAAAAGTAATGGAAATCCTATTGATTTTCCGTTGGGGGGAAACAGCTGGGTGCCAATTGTCCACGCTTGTCGCTGGAAGAGAAATTGGACTAGCCAATCACACACTCACTCGGTTCACTTGCAAATGTGGCTCTCTCTCCCCCCGACACTCGAGGCCAGCTTGCTGGAGACTTTTCCCCCCCAGTCTTCTGATTAAATTGCTATAAAATGAGATCATTACGGTCAGCTCAACATTCCCCCGAGAACTTAAGGAGAGATGCTGCTTGACTTATTTGTCTTGAAGGGGAGAAAGTCTTAAACCTTTTCCCAAGTGAGCAGGAAAGACAAAATCATTCTGATTATTTTTTTTATTTACGCTAGAGATACTGTAGCTTATGTAAATGAAGACTCAGTCATCCAGGCCAAAAGTATCTGAAAGGGTTAAATCTTGGCAACTGGACCAAAGTTTGTTGATCTGAGACGTTTCGCTACCCATCCCAGTAACTTCATCAGTCAAAATAAAAAAATAGTGAGGGAGAGAGTCAGAGAGTCCAGTTGCATTGATTTAACCTTTTTTAAAGATACTTTTGGCCTGGATGATTGAGTTTTCATTGACATATTGCAATACATTTTGGGGAGAAACCCCATAGCAGTTGCTATGGCAAGAAGGAATACATTCCAACAACTCTTAGCCTCTCTGCCTCACAAATTTTTTATTTTGACTGATGAGGTTCCTGGGAGGAGTAACAAAACACCTCAGATTAACAAACTTTGGTCCATTTGATAGAGACACAGTATTTCTAAGCTGTATTATTGCTGCTGTTGTTATTATTTATTGACGATGGTGGTGATGGTGATGACTCAAGGATGGGAAGCATAGAACACGTCACAAAAACGATTGCATAAAGTTCCATAAAATCACCTGTACCACAAATATCCATAGAAACCTCAGGGAATAAAGGCATGGTGTCAACGCTGCTAACATCGGATGTTCTTGCTTGGACAACATACGGAGATGCAGCCATTTTTCTTCTTATGTTTTACTCTTAGAATTAGAGTTAGAATTAGATGATACTGGGGGGGGGGAGGAGGAGGAGGAATGTGCATGGGAGTTTAGCTAGACATAACAATACTGGACCTAGTGTGTGAACCAAGGTTATTGAAATAAGAGATGATAAGAATTGGCGAGCTGGAGAATTGGAAGGAAAGCCTGCATTTCAAACTAATTGGAGAATGTGATTTATGACTGTGAATTAGAGGAGGGAATTGTGCTTTGATACTATGTGCTCAGGGCAGGGGAATTCAGATTTTGGCTTTGCCTATGTACGTGCCAATGCTATGCTCCTCGAATAAAGATTCTTTAAGGTAAACTATGCCTCGAAGTTCTTTGAAGAGTTTCATCTGTCGGAACCATGACACATGGATGAAAAGTCTTTGAAAGGCAAAGGAAGATCACAGAGTAGGCAACTGTTATGAAAAAGGTCTCTCAATTGATAGAAGCAGAAAGGACCCTCCCTGGTTTTTAGTATTTACAAATGTCAGTCTACAAACTTTATTCTTCCTACCCTGATGTTTTCTTGGAACAGTCATAGAATACAGAATACAGAGTTGTAAGGGACCTTGGAGGTCTTCTAGTCCAACCTCCTGCTCAAGGAGAAGACCCTATACCAGGGGTAGGCAACCTTGGCTCTTTTATGACTCGTGGACTTCAACTCCCAGAATTCCTGAGCCAGCCATGCTGAGGGAAAAGGGAGAGGTTTCCAAGCTGAGCCATGCTGGCTCAGAAATTCTGGGAGTTGAAGTCCACGAGTCATAAAAGAGCCAAGGTTGCCTACCCCTGCCCTATTATACCATTTTGTCCAATCTCTTCTTAAAAACCTCCCGTGTTGGGGCACCCACAATTTCTGGAGGCAAGCCCTTCTAGTGATTAATTGTTCTCCCTGACAGGAAATGTCTCCTTAGTTCTAGCTGGATCTCTTCTTGATTAGCTTCCATCCATTATTTCTATTCCTCAGAATAAATGAGAGCTCTCTTCTCTGTGACACCCCTCAAATATTGGAAGACTGCTATCATGTCAACTCTAGTCCTTCTCGTCAGTAGACTAAATATTCCTGATTCCTGTCTATGGAGATTCTCGGTCATCCAGGTCATGGTTGTTCCAAAGGTGCTTTTTCAAAAGGCAACTGGACTTTGTTTTTCCTTGAAGACATTTTACTTCTCATCTAAGAAGCTTCTTCAGTTCTGGATGAACTTGGATGAGAAACCAAAATGTCTTGAAGGAAAAACAAAGTCCAGTTGCCTTTTGAAAATGCACCTTTGGGATTCCCATTTCCTGCAACCGTTCTTCATATGTTTTAGCCTCTAGTCCCCTAATTATTTTTGTTTTTCTTCTCCGCACTCTTTCTAGAACAGGGGTGTCAAAGTCGTAAGTCACGTGACGTGTCGCGATGTATCGTGATTTTTCCCCCCATTGCTGGTAATGGGGTGGGCGCGGTTTCGGCATGATGCATCTGGCCCATAGGCCGGCAGTTTGACACCCCTGTTCTAGAACCTCAACATCCTTTTTGTGTGTGTGTTGTGGTGACCAAAAGTGGACACAGCATTCCAGTTATGATTTTACCAGTACATAGATTGGGTTATGAGTAAAAGCAAATTATCGGATGAAGGGACAGTTGTGTGAACTGGCCAACCTCTGCACCACGTAGAAGGGATTTTCATCTGAATTACAAGACAGAAGCCTTTTCAAAGTTCCGGATCAGGGCTGAAATGGATCCAAATAAATGGAGGGTTATTTGAGATTTCTCCTTAAGTAGTCCATGGTGTATGAAACACCTTGATGTCCAGCTGCTGACGACCAACAGACTCTGGAAATGCTGTGGGGCGAATCTGCAGCATCCAGTGCTAAATTTAATTCTGATGGACGTTGGTCCCCTGTGAGACGCAACTCCTCGCTGTGCCTTGTTTGTGCTAGGTGTGACTCTTCAGATAAGACTCTTTCTTTCCTCCGGAGCAGGAATAATTGCTTTGTTTTGAAGCTGTTTGAGCCTTACCTGCCCATCTGCTGCTTTTAAATGCTGCCGCTGTTTTCTTCCTTCTTTCCAATCATTATAGCCCCTCAGCTCGTTTTTCTCTATTGGGGAAGTGACCTGACTAGCCACAGAAATGAATGTTGGTTTTCTGTCTGTTGCCGCTGTTTTCTCTGTCTGGCTTCCGAATAAATAGTCAGAGTTGGCTAATTGGAGGAAAAGGCAGTGTGAATGCCTAGGGCAGGGGTGGGGAACCTTGGCTCTTTTATGACTTGTGGACTTCAACTCCTATATTTTCGTAAGGGGCTAAAGACGTGGCTCTGTCAATCGGCTTGGGGTCCCAGTGGGGGAACAGCCCAGTGGAGGTGGTTGATGGAGTAATAACAGATCCCACATCTTCCCCCCACTCCCCCCTGCCCTCCCCATGAGTCTTTGGTTTTAAGATTTGATTTTAACATTTTATGTTTTAATTGTATATGTAACTGTAAGCCGCTCAGAGTTATCTTATGGCAAGATGGGCAGCGAATGAATGAATGAATGAATGAATAAAAAGTTCAACTTTTCCCACTTTTAATTGCCTCCCATCCCCCTATAGCCAATCCGATTCAGACAAGATGTTTTTGTAATGGTCAAGCACAGGTTGGTATATGGCTCCCTCCTTCTTCCAGCTGGGTGACCTTGAGGCAGTGCCTTGAGGAGATACAACACTTACTTTCATTTCCCCCCCCAAGCATCCTCCCCCTCCACAGTTCATGGCCGACTGTCACCACACAGCAGTGAAGCACAAGCAAACGCGAAGGCGGCAGCTGATGGCGATTTGACCACATGATAAACGACGACATCTGATGTTGACAGGGAGTTGTGCCAATCGTAGCACAACTGCGGGAAGGGAGACTTAGATGGTATGGACACGTCGTACGTGGCAAAGAAGACTTGGTGGTGAGGACAGACATAAGCTGGTGGCCGGTGACCCCACGGCAAATGCAAGAAATGGTGGATGGATTGCATCAAGGAGGATGGATCCAGCCAAATGGAGATGGCTTTGCCAACAAATGGACCTTGCTATAGCGCGGGAATAACGCTGGGAAGAAGAAGCGTATGATGGAACGCCTTATCAGTCCGTACTTAGATGAGCCCCAACCAAGATGAACTGCTGAGTTAAAAATTAAGCCTGTGTATGTTTATGTAAAAAATGCAACTAGTAGAATTAATTTCCGCAATTAACCCTGACATTGATTGTATTTCTGCACAGTTTGACTTTGACAGCTAAATAATGTAGCACGTTGATTTTTCACACAATTTTAGAGGTTTGTGCGGAGGGGGTGTGTGCTTTCTTTGCTACGTGCACGTCTCGATTTGGGCTACACAATATATTGTGATTCACTACATTTCAGACCTGCAAAAGAAATGCTGAAAACATATGGTGCACCATATTGAAGACAGCTTAATATATTCGGTAGGATGTGGATTCAGTCCTGCAGGTTTTGTTTAGCTAGACATAGCTATTTGCAATCATTTTGAATGTTAGAGTGCTTAAATCACATGTTTGCTTGTTCTTCAGGTCCAAAATTCTAACTCATAATTGGGTGCATATAGCAGCAAGGCCCACCCAAACATGTTAGGATGAATACAAGGAGTCCTTGACTTACAACAATTCATTTAGTGACCGTTTGAAGTTACAACAGCGCTGAAAAAAGTGATTTATGACCATTTTTCACATTTACGATCGTTGCAGCATCCCCCATGGTCACGTGATCAAAATTCAGATGCTTGGCAACTGACTCATGTTTATGACTAGTTGCAGTGCCCTGGGGGGGGGGGTGTCATGCTATCCCCTTTTGTGACCTTCTGACAAGCAAAGTCAATGGGGAAAGCCAGATTCACTTCACAACTGTGTTGCTAACTTAACAATTGCAGTGATTCACTTAACAGCTGTGGCAAGAAAGGTTGTAAAATGAGGCAAACCTCATTTAACAGCTGTCTCACTTAGCAACAGTTGAGGTTGTAAGTTGAGGACTAGCTGCAGATCTGTCTGAATCCCAAGGTTTTTTGTTGGGTTTTTTTGGCAGTCTCTGATAATGTGTTTGCGTTTTCTGTACATGCAGAATAAAATAGAATAGAATAGAATAGAAAATAGAGAATAGAATAGAATAGAAAATAGAGAATAGAATAGAAAATAGAGAATAGAATAGAATAGAATAAGAATAGAATAGAATAGAATAGAATAGAATAGAATAGAATAGAATAGAATAGAATAGAATAGAATAATAACTTTATTGTCACTTTGAATGTACACTAATCGGCATATATTAAAATGAAATTTCATTGCATTCAACTCTCAAAGGATCACCACCTCTGATATACACTACATAAATATGACAAAAATAAATAAATACATAAATAAATAAATACAGAATTATGCATATACCCACATATATTATATGACACAGAGAAACAACACAGTCTAGTTCAGATTATGTATACATGTGCATGGTGAGAAAAATGGATCTTGCGAGTTTACCAGACGGATGGCATAGGGAACAAAGCTGTTACAGAATCGGATAGTCCTGCTATAAATACTTCTAAACCTCCTCTCAGAGGGGAGCAACAGGAACAGACCATAAAGTGGGTGTGTGGCGTCTCTAACAATGCTTTGAGCTCTAAGCACATATAAGCGCTTGTAAGCAGCATCCTGTATACCAGGAAGCGAGCTTCCTATGATCTTCTCGACTGTCCTTACCATTCTCTGTATATAGTGTCAACGGTATACCTTTATTTATTTCCTGATGTTCTATCCACCACCATCATGAGATCCTTTGCAGCAACGAAAATAGAATCCAAAATGTGTAGGGCCCATAAGACAGGTAATCCTCAACTTTCAACCATAATTGAGCCCCACATGTCTGTGGCTGGATGAAGCAGTTGTCAAGTGAATTGCTCCTCATTTTTCAACCTTTTGTTTTGCCATAGTTGTTAAGTGAACCACTGCAATTGTTAAGTGAATTGTGGTCGTTAAGCAAATCTGGTTTCCCCCATTGATTTTGCTTGTTGGAGGCCAGTTGAGAAGGTTACAAATAGTGATCACCTGACCCGGGGACACTGCAACCGTCGTAAGTACATGCCAGTTGCCAAGCTTCTGAATTTTGATCACGTGGCCACGGGGATGCTGCAGCGGTTGTGAGTGTGAAAGCTGGTCACAAGTCATTTTTTCAGTGGCATTGTATCTTTCAACGGTCACTAAAACGAATGGTTGTTAAGTCAAAGACGACCTGCAAAATTAAGCCCAAATTACCGAATTAGGAAATCATAATTAGAAATTCTGATGGGAAAAAAAATTAAAAACAATAAAATAAAGCTGCAAACTCTTCTCCAAACTCACCCCTTAGCTTTTTTTTTTTTTTTTTTTTGCTTCTCCTTGCATATGTAAACTAGGTCAGGCTCTACCCTAATGCATAACTCAAACATAGTTATGTTTCTGCTGCTACAATACCCTTGTAAGCTTATCACAAAGAAAACAATGAAAACTTCTCACCTTAAAAGAAATTCATCTTGGAAGCAGGAAGTGAGAAACCACAGATATCTCATCCTCTTAACAGTGGAATTCTTAGCAGCTTTTCTTTGCTATAGAAAAATACTTTTTTCTTTGTTTAAACAATCATCTTACTTGCTCAAAATATGTCCACGAATCAGCTCCTTTAGATTTCCCACCCCTCAAAAACCCAAATGTATGGGGTCCTTGATGATGTCTGAGCTTGGTTGTTTTCTTGCAGATGTTTCATTACCCAACTAGATAACATCATCAGTGCTAGAAAGGAGTGGGGTTTGCTCTCATTTTATAACCAGCAAGAACACTCCCACCAGTACTGACAGGGCAAGCTAATTGGTGGGAGTGTTCTTGCTGGTTCCTTGATTAAGCTGTTATTTACTGTTTGATTGAGTTGATAGTTCCTTGTTTGGGATATTATTTACTTCTTGATTGTTTGATCCAATGTTAACCTTGCCATTAATCTCTGATTATCTGGGTACTGATTGATGGTGAGGAAGTGTTTTATCTTTTTGTTTCCTTTTTGACTCATTGATTGTCTCTTTTGAATGGTATGTAGATGTTGCTTATCTCTACGTGCCTATTGATGGCCAATTTGTCTGAGGGACAGGCTTCTAGGAATTCTCTAGCATTTTTGGACTTAGCTTGATCTGGGATGCTCCCTGTTTCCCAGCTGAAACTATAATTCAGTCTTAAATTAAAATTATTAAAATGTATTAAAAAAAACACCCCTCTATCTTTCTATTGTTGAGCATCCCTCTTTCTTGCAAAGCAGGCACCCAATAGTCATTGAATAAAGTTTGGCCATTTCGCCTCAGCATTGTGCTACTTTCTTCAGTGAAAATTCCACAACAAAATTAGAATCATAGAATCATAGAATAGCAGAGTTGGAAGTAGTGGTGGGATTCAAATACCTGAACAACCGGTTCTCTTATTGGATGCAGGCCTGGGCCTCCGAGGCCTAGAACAGACTACCGGAAGTGGCATCCACATACTTCCAGCAGGCCGTTCTAGGCCTGAGAGGCCTCCTCCAGGCCTCTGAGGCCTAGACTGGACTTCCAGAAGCAGTGTGCATTCAACCGGTTCTCTGAACTCAGCAAAATTTAGCTACCAGTTCTGCCAAACCGGCTGAATCTCACCACTGGTTGGAAGGGACCTTGGAGGTCTTCTAGTCCAACCCCCTGCTCAAGCAGGAGACCCTCTACAAATGAGTCTCCAATCTCCAATCAAAAAGGACTAGATGTTATTCATACACAATGTGTGTGCACGTGGGTGGCATATATGTAGGTGTGTTGCAGACGTGTTCACCCACACAGAAAGAGGAACATTTATACCTGCAAAAAATAAAAAAGACCTATCCTAATTTATTATATAGAAAAAAAAATCACAGACACCAAAATACACTTTTGATTAGAGTTTTGTAGACCATCAGATCTTTCTGTTCCATTCTGAGATAAGCACATTAGCAGTGAAAGCTGAAAGAAATACTGACAAGGATAATCACATAAAAATTAAATATTGCATTTTGCTGAATGAACACGACAGATAAATTCAAACTTGAAATCAACACGCTGATGCTTTTGTTGGGAACAATGGTAGAAGTGAGGGGTATATCCTTAGATTGCTTAATAAGAGGAGAAGACAATTCTTTTGTTATCTAAGAAGCTGCAATGTAAATACCATTTGCTAAAAAAGGGTTAGATGTCAACATCTTCAGTTAAAGCACTTCAAATTCTGAATACATCTCTATACAAGCCAGCAATGTGCATTGTTTTTAAATCCCCTCTAGCAGTGGAAGAATTAATGTTCTTACAAAACAATAAGCTTTTGAAATAATTCTTTTCAAATGCTTTTGTTGGCATACACTAAAGTGAATATTCAAGAGCAGAGTGCTGTGTAACTCCTTCATCAAAAGCCTTCACCTATGACTGAAATGGATCTACAAAATCCCCCTTGAAGAGTTGCCAAGAACTACCACTATCCATAAAATATGGACATACAAAGATATTCTAAATTCTGAAGGGAACTTAAAATCCAGGCAAGAGATGGAAAATCAGGGCATCGATTTAACATGGTGGTCCCATTTACAAATGCAAGTCAGACATGATAAAGATATTAAACAGTATGGATTTTACAAAGAACAGACTACGTTTGATCAGACATTATTAACTTCTGATGAAAAGTTAATTAAAAAATGTACAATTTCTTATTAAATTTCAAAATGGAAGATGAACAAGTAAAAGAGACAATGATAGTATGGGCAAAGAATTTTGGATATAATATAGACTTAGAAAAGTGGCAAAGTTTGTGGGAAAGAAACTATAAATTGACAATGTCAGCTTCATACAAAGAAAACTTATATAAAATGTTTTATAGATGGCATTTGCCACCAACAAGATTAGCAAAAATGTTTAAAAACATGTCAGAGAAATGTTGGAAATGTAAACACAAACCAGCTACTTATTATCATATGTGGTGGACATGTGTTAAAGCAAGGAGATATTGGACAATAATACATACTTGGTTAGAAAAAATGTTAGAGAAACACATAGACTATAAACCTGAATTTTTTTTACTAGGTATAATGCCAGAAAAACTTGATAAACAAAGTACATATTTGATTCTACATGTGATTAACAGCGACAAGAATTATATTTGCACAATATTGGAAGAACGAATACTACCAGAAGAAGAAATAATCAAAAAAATATTAGACTGTGCGGAAATGGACAGACTTACTTTAAGGTTGAAAGAAAAAGAAGAAACAGAATATTTTCAAACTTGGGACCTATTTTATCAATGGTTAGAGAAAAGATTTAGGGATTAGGAATATAATTTGTATTAGTGAATAAGATACTCAGATAACACGTTTTTGTTGAATAATTATTATTGAACTCTGTTTAAAAAAAATAAAACTTTTTTTCTTAAAAGCAGCATATTCCACACAAAAAGAAAAGAAAAGAAAAGAAAAAGAACTACCATTATCCAAATGGTGAGCAGACCTGCTTTGTGGCTTTCCTGAGACCACAAGTGTGTATGTACATATCAGAAAACCTCATTCAGAATAGCTCTGCTTTCCAATTTGCTTGGTGTCTTAGTGCTGTGGGTTCCTTGGTGTTCTCTGAGCTTGGTTGTGATAGGTGTCCACCAATATGACGAATCTTCAGAGACAGTCAAATCTACTATGCAGTGGAAACTTACTAACTAGACAAACAAGTTTACCAAAGAAACTACAATGGATGGGAGCAAGGAAATGGTGGCATAAAGGGAGGATGTAAGATAGGTAAAAATTAGCCAGATGTTCAGAATGGGAAATGGAAGAATACAAGCTGCAAAAACAGCTGTAAGAAGAGATACCTAGCTTAACAGGAAAACTGGCTGAATGGGATAACAGGAAAAGCAAACTGAACTGAAAAAAAAAGGAAAGCACCTATTGTTCTAAGAAGCCATAAAATATCCCCAGAACTCAAACCAGGCAACTGAGCATGCCTAATAGCCTATTGAAGATTATTTGACACACGTTGACTATATTATCTTCTAATTTCAATGCACATGTGATATATGATTTAGTATGAAGCAGGAAATATGTAGGAGGCAGTCAGAAAGAGTGTAACCTCATAGTACCTCAGCCAATGGGGAATGAGGAGGTATGTGGCTGCTGGTGCAAGGAATGTATAAAGATGTTGATTTGAGATGATGAATTTTGGAGAGCAACAAGCTTTGATAGCTTATCTCCCCATTTGTTGCAATCTCTTCTTGAAAACCTTCAGTGTTGGAGCACACACAATTTCTGAAGTTTTTGAACTATGAAAAATCTTTTCATAGTTCTTGAAATAGTTCCAAATGAATAATACAATCTCCTTCCACATATTTCAACAATTAGAACAAATACTTAGGGCATTGCAAATCAATATTTGAACTAATTCCAAAATGTCCTAAAATGCCCTAAATCCATGCCTTGGGTATCTTACAGCTTTAATCCAGAAAAGTTGAATGGAGACACCAGAGGTTCTGTAAATAGGCAAGAAGGAAAAAGCAGCAAGTAGCAGCTCTGGAGGGATGTCCTCATCCCTCTGAGGTTGGATAACTGCAATGCATATTATGGGGGATAATAATAATAATAATAATAATAATAATAATAATAATAATAATAATAATAATAATAATAATAATAATAATAATAATAATAATAATAATAATAATAATAATAATAATAATAATAATAATATAATAATAATTAATAATATAATAATAATAGAGTTGGAAGGGATCTTGGAGGTCATCGAGTCGCAACCACCGCTCAGCGATAACCCTTACATCCATTTCGGACAAATGGCTGTCCAGTCTCTCTTAAAAACGTCCAGTGTTGGAGCATTCACCACTTCTGGAGGCAGGTTGTTCCACTGGTTAATTGTTCTAACTGTCAGGAAGTTTCTCCTTAGTTCTAGGTTGCTTCTGTCCTTGATTAGTTTCCATCCGTTGCTTCTTGTCCTGCCTTCAGGTGCTTTGGAGAATAGCTTGACTCCCTCTTCTCTGTGGCAGCCCCTGAGATATTGGAACACTGCTATCATGTCCCCCCTCGTCCTTCCCTTCATTAAACTAGACATACCCAATTCCATCAACCTTTCCTTATATGTTTTAACCTCCAGTTCCCTAATCATCTTTGTTGCTCTTCTCTGTACTCTTTCTAGAGTCTCAACATCTTTTTTACATCGTGGTAACCAAAACTGGATGCAGTATTCCAAGTGTGGCCTTACCAAGGCCTTGTAAAGTGGTATTAATACTTCGCGTGATCTTGATTCTATCCCTCTGTTAATGCAGCCTAGCACTGTGTTGGCTTTTGTGGCAGCTGCAGCACACAGCTGGCTCCTATTTAAGGACTCCGAGATCCCTCTCACAGTTACTACTATTGAGCAAGGTACCCCCTATACTATACCTATACATGTGGTTTTTCTTGCCTAAATGTAGAACCTTACTTACTTTTTTCACCATTGTTTTATTACCTAACTAGGTAACATCATCAGTGCATTACAGGGCACCGATTTTGAAGACTGCAATTAGTACAGAATCTGGCTGCCCATTTCCTGGTGTGTAAGCAGCAGTGGGATTCAACCAGTTCGCACCAGTTCGGCAGCACCGGTAGCTAATTTTTTGTTGCCCAGGCCCAGCATGGACTTCCGGAAGCGGCATCCACGCAGAAAACCGGTTGTTCACATATTTGAATCCCACCACTGATTGTAAGGCCCACTTCAGCCACATAATAGAGGCTCTTCAGGAAAGGAATTGGTATAACCCATAAATCTCTCCGTGGCATAATGCTTGGTTATCTTCAAAGCCACCTCCCTTGGAGTAAAGCTGCCCATAATGTTTGATTGACCTGAGAAGAAACCCTCCAAATCCTGCCACTGAGAAATTATGGGATGGAAGTTTAGGAAGAAGACATCTCAGCCAGCTTGTCCTTGTATGGTTGTCTTTTAGAAAGGCAGCGCAGATGGCACTGCTCTTCTTGTCCTTTGAGGATGAAATCACGTACCGTATTTTCTGCTCCCTTTGTGGGTGAGATGCTGGAAATGGTTTTTAGTTTTCTTTCTCTTTGCCTTAAATTTCACTGTTTTTTTTTAAATGGCTTTTATGACATGCTTTTTTTTTTTTTACGGTTTTCAGCATACGGGTCTCATGCTTCAATTGTGAACTGCCTGGCAGCACATAAATGGGATGATAGATAAAGGGATAAATTAAAAACCATGCTGATTACACGGATATCATTACAGCATATGGGGCATGTGATCTCTGCTGATTTAATCTCTCATTACTTATATTGAATCATAACCCTGTAATTACAGCAGTTGGAAGAAACCCTGCTGTATGTATTTGGGGGACGGATTGCGCTACAGGTAGTCCTTGACTCACAACCACAACTTGAGGCCAAAATCTCTGTAGTTCAGCGAGACATTTGTTCAGTGAGTTTTGCCCCATTTTATGACCTTTCTTGCCACAGTTGTGTCATGGAAAAAAACCCAATGAAAAAGACTAGAGACAGCAGCACAAAACAATAATTCTTACTTTAAGATTCAGAGGTTTATTTTGCTAATAATTTGGAACACAGCAAGCATAATAACACAACATCACTTACATTAACAACCCATTGCAATGAGGACCATATGGCATTGTTGTTGTTGTTAGTTGCGAAGTCGTGTCCGACCCATCGCGACCCCATGGACAACGTTCCTCCAGGCCTTCCTGTCCTCTACCATCTTCTGGAGTCCATTTAAGCTCATGCCTACTGCTTCAGTAACTCCATCCAGCCACCTCATTCTCTGTCGTCCCCTTCTTCTATTGCCCTCCATCTTTCCCAGCATTAGGCTCTTCTCCAGTGAGTCCTTCCTTCTCACTAGGTGGCCAAAGTACTTGAGTTTCAACTTCAGGATCTGGCCTTCTAAAGAGCAGTCAGGGTTGATCTCCTCTAGGACCAACCGGTTTGATCGCCTTGCAGTCCAGGGGACTCGCAGGAGTCTTCTCCAGCACCATAGTTCCAAGGCCTCAATTCTTTTGCGCTCAGCCTTTCTTATGGTCCAACTTTCACAGCCATACATTGCAACTGGGAAAACCATGGCCTTGACTATACGCCATATGGCATAGCAGATTCCAAAAGGACAGCTATGGGCCAATGGCAAATCAATCAGGTCCAGTCCCAACCCTTTATACCCTTTCTCGTTCTAAGACTGTAGTCAGATGGTCTGCTGACTTCTGCTGACTTCTGCTGACTTTCTACTCAGTTCCTGCTGCTGACCTTCTGCTGAACATAACTTTCCACATGTACCCGTGTACATTGGAACCCGCATCCATCAGCTACTTTCAGTTCCCTATTTCCTACTGTTCCAGTCCTTATGTTCTAAATATACACAGAACTACCTACTTTGCAAAAGCTCAGCAGATTACAAATAATACGTCCGTATTTGTGAAACAATATAGAGTTCGAGTTAAAGGTCTCTTTTAAACCACTGCTGTGGGGCCTATCTCAGCTTTGCTCCAGCCTCATCTTGTTATATGAGGAGGGGGCCATATTTTCATCTCCCACAGTTGTTAAGTGAATCACTGCGGTTGATCGGCTAGTAACCCGGTTGTTAAGTGAATCTGGTTTCCTCATTGATTTTGCTTGTCGGAAGGTCGCAAAAGGGGATCACACGGTCTTGGGACACTGCAACCGTCATAAATGTGAACCAGTTGCCCATTGTCTGAATTTTGATCACGTGACCACAGGGATGCCACAAAGGTCATAAGTGTGAAAAACGGTCACGAGTCCCTTTTTTTCCAGTGCCGTTGTGAGTTTGAATGGTCACTAAATGAAAAGTCTAGGACTTTTTTTTTTTTTTTTTTTAAAGTCAGGATTTTGCTTCTTTTTCATTGTCTCCCGAACAGGAACTTTTCTCTGTTCTCCCTGCCTGGAAAGCTAAGCAAACAGCTTCCAGATTTATAGTCTCATTACTTGCTGTAATAAACTCCGCCAAAAGTAATTTTCATAGCCCGTGACTTCAAAATGAATGAGACAGCCTTGGCCAATAAAATAGCAGGCTGGCCCGAAAAAGGGTTCAGGGTCATTCATTGCTGCTGTAGCTTTTCATCCCTCTACAAATTCCTTCTTCCAAAGAATATTATGTCTAAGCAGGTCATCACAGCTTTTCCTTCCTTGCATGGAACACAGGAGGACTTTAACTCACGTGTGCTGAATTCATGAATTAGAATAGAATAGTTAAAATAGACCTGGCAGGGACCTTGGAGGTCTTCTAGTCCAACCCCCTGCTCAAGCAGGAGACCCTATACCAGTGGTGGCAAACCTATGGCACGGGTGCCAGAGGCGGCACTCAGAGCCCTCTCTGTGGGCACTCACGCCATGCCCCGGAGATGGCAACCATCCCTCTTCAAGCAGCCGCCTGCTAACTCGCCGAGGTCCCACATGGCCAGATGCATCCCAGCACAGCTGGTTTCCCTCCCCCCCATCCCATCCCTCCTGGCCTCACATGCTCTCCTTTTCCAGGGCATGACCCACTGCATCACCTCCTCAGCTGTTGGCCGGCCGTCGAGCTCAGAGGCAGCTTCTCTGAACTGCTGGCAGCGGGCTGCAGAGCCCTAGAGTGCGCCGGTTGAGGGGCCAGCAGGCTGTGGCTGCTGACAGACACCGTTGGCCCCCGTGCACTCGCTGGCCTCTGTGTGCGGGGGCTGATGGTGTCAGGCAGCAGCCGCCCTGGCCCCTGCATCGCCTTGCCCTGCGACAATGGCACCCCCGCCCTGCCTCGCCTTGCCTGGCCTCGCCCCGCAGGACGAGCCTCCTGCCCACTTCCCCACCTGCCAGAGACCCCCTGGATCTCTCCCAACCCTGTCCGGCCCCCACAGGAGGAATATTGAGGTGACCACGCCCACCTTGGCCACACCCACCCATTCTGCCATGACCACCACAGCCACGCCCACCCAGTGGGCCACGCCCACCTGGCACTCGGCGATAAATAAGTGGGGTTTGGATTGCAGTTTGGGCACTCGGTCTCTAAAAGGTTCGCCATCACTGCCCTATACCATTTCAGACAAGTGGCTGTCCAGTCCCTTATTAAAAACCTTCAGTGATGGAGCATTCACAACTTCTGGGGGCAAGTCGTTCCATTGATTAATTGTTTTCACTATCAGGAAATTTCACCTTAGTTCCAGGTTGCTTCTCTCCTTGATCAGTTTCCATCCGTTGCTTCTTGTCCTGCCTTCTGGTGCTTTGGAGAATAGCGTGACCCCCTCCTCTTCTTTGTGGAAGCCCCTCAAATATTGGAACACTGTTATCATGTCACTCCTAGTCCTTCTTTTCACTAAACTAGACATACACAATTCCTGCCACCATTTTTTGTATGTTTTAGTCTCCAGGCCTTTAATCATCTTAGTTGCTTAGTTACAGGCAGTCCTGGACTTATGACCACAATCAGGCCCAATATTTATGTTGCTAAGCGAGACATTTGTTAAGTGGGTTTGCCTCCATTTTTCGACTTTTCTTGCTACAGTTGTTGAGTGGATCACTGCAGTTGTTAAGTGAATCTGGCTTCCCCATTGAATTTGCTGGTTTGAAGGATCGCAAAAGCTGATCGTATGACCCCAGGACACCGCAACCGTCATAAATATGAACCAGCTGCCA
This sequence comes from Azemiops feae, assembly GCA_023970755.1. Lineage (NCBI taxonomy): Eukaryota > Metazoa > Chordata > Lepidosauria > Squamata > Viperidae > Azemiops > Azemiops feae. The sequence continues at coordinate 430,685 of JALGBA010004162.1, forward strand.
AGCATCCTGACGTTGATCACATGACCAAGGGGATGCTGCAACAGTCGTAAGTGTGAAAAAAACTAAGGAGAAACTTCCTGGCAGTGAGAACAATTAACCAGTGGAACATCTTCCCTTCAGAAGTTGTGGGTGCTGCATCACTGGAGGTTTTTAAGAAGAGACTGGACAGCCACTTGTCTGAAATGGTATAGAGTCTCTTGTACTTGAGCAGGGGTTGGACTAGATGACTTCCAAGGTCCCTTCCAACTCTGTCATTCTATGTTCTGTGTTCTAATGTATTCTTCCATGTCTTTCTTCCCCATGTTCACATTCTACCTCCCAAATGTGGGACTATTTTTTTCTTCTGACACGTTTTATATTATCTATTTCTTCCCATCTGCCCATTAGCATATAACTCTGGTGGCATTTAATGGGATGTATCTGTATCTTTATTATTCCATCTGGTTCTGACAAACTTTAGGAAAAGTGAACAGCATAAAAGCATGTTTCCCCTTATCTGGGTGAGGAATGGCCAAGATCACAGCGGGATTATGGGACCAGTTGGTCAAGGGAGAGAAAACTTCACATGTTAAGTTTCTGAGAACTTAATCATTAGTTGGTATAGCTGGTGATCCTTTTGTCTCTTTTTCCTTGCCTCTCCTTCGTAGTCTCTATTCAATTTCTATTTCTTTGGTCCTGCCTAGCTAAAACTCACATTAAGCAGTTTACAGAACACACCAATAAACATTAAGCACCATTATAAAGCTACTCAAATAATACAGAAACCAGCAATAAATTAGGTAAAATTAAAGGCTGAGCTGAAATTGCCTCTTGCATATTTGCCAGCACATATGGCAAAATGGGATGTGTGCATGTGTGTGTGCGCGTGCGTGTGTGAGTTAGAGACTTGGAACTCTTCCAGAAATGAACAGCTGGGAAACACAACCCTCTTTCCAACAGTAGAAAGAAGCAATGATCTACATGATGCCAGTGACAATGTTTAAGCACATAGGATACCGTTCAGCAAGAGTTTTCAGAGAGTATTCCTGGAGACATGTCTTTCTGAAGGAACAGTGGTTAGCTGTGTAAAGTTTTGATTGAGAACAAAATTTAGAATAACAGAAGAGTTGTAAGGGACCTTGGAGGTCCTCTATACCATTTCAGACAAATGGTTGTCCAATTTCTTCTTAAAAACTTCCAGAGTTGGAGCATCTACAACTTCTGGAGGGAAGTTATTCCACTGATTAATTGTTCTGACTGTCAGGAAGTTTCTCCTTAGTTCTAGGTTGCTTCTCTCCTTGATTAGTTTCCATCCGTTGCTTCTTGTCCTGCCTTCAGGCGCTTTGGAGAATAGCTTGACTCCCTCTTCTTTGGAGCAGCCCCCAAATATTGGAACTCTGCTATCATGTCACTCCTAGCCCTTCTTTTCATTAAACTAGACATACTCAATTCCAGCAACCGTTCTTTATATGTTTTAGCCCAGGGCTTTTCAACCTTTTCATAGATTGTACCACTTTTAGGACATGACAATATTTGAGTACCACCAGTGCTTAGCAAGGTGTCAAAAACTTGATGACTAAAGAAAAAAAAAAGGGGGGGGATTTTGGGTTTTACTGATTAGATTCATTTGTTGTTATAGAAATGGCTAGTTTATAATATTATGGAAAAGTAAAAAGTTGAGGTTCAATGTTACTGCTTCCTTCTACTGCAACAGAGGAAGTATGTTCTTTTTCCCTTCTCCCCCTCACTTCCCCCCCCCTTTTCCTCCCCACTGTGTCCTACTATTTGCTTTTGCATTTTTGTATTTTATTCTATAATCTAATAAAATATTACAAACTGTAGAAAAAAAGTTAAAAAGTACCAGTTTTAATTTCTTCGGTGGCTGTTCCTTTGCTGAATCGCTTTCCCTTTGCACTGACAAATGCATGATGAATTTATCCATGTTTATTAATATGCACCTTTAAAGATACAGGAATCAAGTGCAAAGCAAGAAAGGCTCACAAAATAAAGAAACACATAAACTCCGGGTTTTTTCCCCTTTAAGCTGCCTCAGGCGTGTCACTTGTCACAATGTTGCAACTCGAGACTGAAAGGCTCCGGCAATTGCGAAAAGCTTTAGCTTTAAATTAAGCCTGTTTACCTTCAAAGAAAACTTTCTAAAAGCCATAGACAGACTCAATTAAAGGGGCTAAAACTAATTACATTTGTTTAAAGGGATTAAACCTTTCCATGTTGTCTTTTTTTTCCTTTCCTGCCCAAACCACCTCCTTTTATAGCCTCTCCTCTCCTCCCCCCCCTTTTTCTTCAGTTCACCTGCAGCTCCGAGCTGCTTCCGCAAGCACCAATCAGCTGGAACCCTGCTGGCTCCTGGGGCTTCCACTGAGTCCAGAAAGTCCTGCAGCTGCAACTGCCTCTCCCTCAGGCTTGGGTCACTTCGGCTCATTCCCCTCCCCCACTACAGTTCGCTAGGATGGTCACGTACCACCTGCTATGTGGCAAAGTACCACAGGTAGTACACGTACCACTGATTGAAAAGCCCTGTTTTAGCCTATGTAATCATCATTGTTGCTCTTTTCTGCACTCTTTCTAGCGTCTCGATATGTTTTTTATATCGTGGCAACCAAAACTGGATGCAGTATTCCAAGTGTGGCCTTACCAAGGCATTGTAAAGTGGTATTAACACTTCACGTGATCTTGATTCTATCCCTCTTTTAAGGCAGCCTAGCATTGTGTTGGCTTTTTTTGGCAATTGCAGCACACAGCTGGCTCATATTTAAGTGATTGTCCACTAGGACTCCAAGACCCTCTCACAGTTATTACTATTGAGCAAGGTACCCCCTATACTGTACCTGTACATTTGGTTTTTCTTGCCTAAATGTAGAACCTTACTTTTTTCAGCATTGAATTTCATTTTGTTAGATAGCGCCCAGTGTTCAAGTCTGTCCAGATCCTCCTGTATCTTAAGCCTGTCTTCTGGAGTGTTGGCTATTCCTGCCAGCTTGGTGTCGTCTGCAAATTTGATGAGTTCTTCATCTATCCCTTCATCCAAATCATTGATAAAGATGTTGAAGAGTACTGGGTCTAAAACAGGGATTTGGGGTACCCCACTGCATACTTCCCTCCATGTTGATGAAGTTCTATTGAGGACTACATGTTGAGTAAGGTTGGTCAGCCATTTATGAATCCATCTGGTGGTGATGCTGTCTAACCCACATTTTTCTATCTTATCCAGTAGTAGGTTGTGGTCTGCTTTATCAAATGTCTTACTGAATTCCAAGTAAATTATATCCTCTGGTCCACTAATTTTGTCATTTTGGCAAAGAATGCAATAAGATTTGTTTGTTTTTGACAAACACCTGTTGGCTTTTGGTTATGATTTAAGCACTTTTTTTGTTTTGTTCAGAGAGCAATAATTCTTGGGTGAAGCAAGATAGGATGGAGAAGCTCCTTTACTAGGTAGCAATAGCATTTAGACTTATCTACAACCCCTCCCCCCCAGGCATTTTACAGCATTTTCTGGGCAGTTTACAATGTAGAAGCATTATTTGCACCTTGCTCCCAACAATCTGTGTCCTCATTTTACCAACCTCAGAAGGATGGAAGGCTGATCAACCTTGAGTCGGTCAGAATCGAACTCCAGGCTGTGAGCAGAGTTAGCCTGCCATACTGTATTCTAACCACTGTTTCACTAGATATCAATGATCAGATACCTACTGCTGTGTGGTTTATCAGGAGGTGAGTAGAGTTAATATTTTCCTAAGAGAAGATCTCTAGTCAGAGGGAAAGGCATGGCGTTGATACGACGTCTGGATGTCATTACATAGGACCACAGCAACAAAAGGATGTGAACTTGCCCAAAACGATAGGTTAGTAATGGAGATTCTTCTTTGAGTACAGCTACAATTTGATGCTAGGCGTCTATTAAAGAAAGACAGAGGATTGAGTTGTAGTAATAGCAATAGTAGCAGTAGTACTAGATTAAACTTGGACCCATGTCAAGAACAATTAACCAAGAATGACACCTTGAATTATTCAGTAGTTTCTTTATTGCTGTTTGCCCATAGACAGGATCTTGCCAGACTAAAGCACACTCTGCATAACTATCAGATAAATCCTGTGAAGGTTTAAGGAGGATCCCTTCTGGGTCTCTTTCTGCATACCAAGGACTCACCGTGGCTCAGGTGATTGAAACGCTGGGCCGGGGGTTAGCAAGCCCATGTTCAAGACCCGAGGACTGCTACGGGGTGGGGTTGAGCTCTTGTCCTTCATTCCAGCTCCTGCCGGGGGCATGAAAGGAGTTCCCAACAGGGTGTCCCCAGGGCAACGGTGATGTCACCGGCTGATCCTTTCAACCCGGAAGCGCCTCGGTGCTTCTGACTGGGATGCCAAAAAAGCAATGCTGATTTGTCTTGGAACTGTGACTGAGGAAACCTTTTATGTTAATCTTGTCACTTCACCACCACACAGGTATAGTTAGAATAACAGAGTTGGAAGAGACCTTGGAGGTCTTCTAGTCCATCCCTCTGCTCAGGCAGGAAACCCTGTACCATTTCGGACAAATGGCTGTCCAATCTCTTCTTAAAAACCTCCAGTGTTGGAGCACCCATAACTTCAGGAGGCAACTCCCATTCCACTGATTAATTGTTCTCGCAATCAGGAAATTTCTTCTTAGTTCTAGGTTGTTTCTCTCCTTGATTAGCCTCCATCCGTTGCTTCCTGTCCTATCTCTTAGCTCCTTGAGAAAGAGCCCCTCTCTCTTGTAATTCAGCATCAGATTCCACCATAATGTAAACAGTTAACTGGCTTAAAAAGAAGGATTAGATGAAGTTTGGAAGACAGGTCTATTCGGACTGTCAGTTCTGTGGTGTCAGTGTTACCTGCCAGGTTGAAATCAGTATTCCTCTAAATACCAGGGGCACCCAAATTCACTCCAATTTGTTAGCATCCAGACATATCTGGTTGGCTACTGTAAGAAACAAAATATTAGAATATTGGACTTGGACCGTTCCAGCAATTCAATCATTTTTGTCCTTAGGTCTTATTTCTTCAAGCTTGGAATTAAATAGCTGGGCCTCTGATGGTTTTGTAATGTATTGCTTTGTCGTGGATTTAAATCCTGCTTATGTCCCATAAATTACTTCAGAGGTACAATGCTGAGAAATAAATCAACGAGTCATATGAAATTAAATGAGGCCTGGATGTAGGATGGACTCCCACTTTAGCAGTCGTGGTGGGTATCAGGGCCTGGATTGAAGGTGTGAAACCTGGTCCTTTCAGTTCTCTTGATTGGCATTTGATACCATCAATCATGGGGCCTTCAGAGAGTGCCCCGTGAGGGCTGGAGATTGGAGGCCCCATTTTAGAGTTTCTGCTCCTTCTTTAGCTAGTGACTTCAGTTGGGGTGTGAGGTTTGGTGTGCAGAGGAGAACATCAGTCAAGCTGGTGACAGTTGCAAGGTCTCTGCCCACTCCACTTGCTATTCAAAAACTACATGAAGCTGCTGGGAGAGATGAGGTAATGAGTAGAGAGAATAATTAATTTATTCTCTTCTATTGAGATGAGCTGAGTTTAAGGATGCTGATGATCTTCAACTAAGCACCATTACTTCAGAATACAGAGTAACAGAGTTGGAAAGGACCTTGGAGGTTGTCTAGTCCAACCCCGTGCTCAAGCAGCAGACCCTATACTGTTTCAGACAAATGGCTGTCCAATTTCTTCTTTAAAACCTCCAGTGATGGAGCACTCACAACTTCTGGAGGCAAGTCGTTCCACTGATTAATTGTTCTCCTTATCAGGAAATTTCTCCTTAGTTCTACGTTGAATTTCTCCTTGATAGGTTTCCACCTGTTGCTTCTTGTCCAGCCCTGAGGTACTTTGGAGAATAGGTTGACCCCCTCTTCTTTTTGGCAGTCCCTCAAACATTGGAACACCGCTATATGTCACCCCTAGTCCTTCTTTTCACTAGACTAGACATACCCAGTTCCTGCAACCGTTGTTCATATGTTTTAGCCTCTGTCCTCTAATCAACTTTGTTACTCTTCTCTGCACTCTTTATTTCAGGCCAAGCCAGGGATGCTCTGAAAATCCTAACCAGTGCTTGGAGGTTCTAAGAATGTGGAGGGGTCCAAACAAGATCAGGTTAAACCACTACACTATATCGACACATTCGTAGTTGTCAATAGATGTGACTCTATCCTTGCTCTAGTTTTAATGTCTGACAAGGTTGTACACCTCTTAAGAAGCAAATCTACATATTGCAAGAAGACTCGTGGCTCCTGGTAGAAGCTGTGACAAAAGAAGCCTTTGTTGAAGACCAGATGGCACACGAATTTCAAGCAACGGATGGAAACTAATCAAGGAGAGAAGCAACCTGGAACTGAGGAGAAACTTCCTGACAGTTGGAACAATTAACCAATGGAACAACCTGCCTCCAGAAGTGGTGAATGCTCCAACACTGGAAGTTTTTAAGAAGAGACTGGACAGCCATTTGTCTGAAATGGTATAGGGTTTCCTGCCTCAGCAGGGAGTTGGACTAGAAGATCTCCAAGGTCCCTTCCAACTCTATTATTATTATTATTATTATTATTATTATTATTATTATTATTATTATTATTATTATTATTATTATTATTATTATTATTATTATTATTATTATTATTATTATTATTATTATTATTATTATTATTACTATTATTACTATTATTACTATTATTACTATTATTACTATTGTTGTTATTGTTGTTTCATCATTCCAAGGAAAAGAGAATAGAAATAGAGGAATAGAATAGAATAGAATAGAATAGAATAGAATAGAATAGAATAGAATAGAATAGAATAGAATAGAATAGAATAGAAATAGAACAGAACAGAATAGAAATAGAACAGAACAGAATAGAAATAACAGAACAGAAATAGAATAGAATAGAATAGAATATAGAATAGAATATAGAATAGAATACAGAACTAGAATAGAATAGAATAGAATAGAATAGAACTGGAAGGGACCTTGGAAGTCTTCTAGGTTTCCTGTCTTAGCAGGGGATTGGACTAGAAGACCTCCCTTTCAATTCTATTATTATTATTATTATTATTATTATTATTATTATTATTATTATTATTATTATTATTATTATTATTATTATTATTATTATTATTATTATTATTATTATTATTATTATTATTATTATTTTAAGATTATTGTAACACACTCCACAAGGGTCTGCCTATGAAGATGAGTGGAAAGCTACAATTCCAATAAAAGAGAAATATCTGTAGCACAGGGATGAAACGAGGGGTCCTTGGTGCTCTCTGAGCTGGGCTGTTTCCTTGCAGACGTTTCATGACCAAACTAGGTAACATCATCAGTGCTAGAAGGGAATGGGGTTTGGGGAGGGGGAGGAGGAGGAGGACTGTGGGGTCCTTGGTGCTCTCTGAGCTGGGCTGTTTCCTTGTAGACGTTTCATGACCAAACTAGGTAACATCATCAGTGCTAGAAGGGAATGGGGTTTGGGGAGGGGGAGGAGGAGGAGGACTGTGGGGTCCTTGGTGCTCTCTGGGCTAGGTTGTTTCCTTGCAGACATTTCATTACCCAAACTAGGTAACATCATTTGTGCTAGAAGGGAGGGGGGTTTATGGCGAGCAGGAGGAGGCTCTCTGGGGTTGGTTGTTTCCTTTCAGATGTTTGATTACCCAAACCAGGTAACATCATCAAGGCTAGTGCATGTTGCGTCACTATCACTGATGATGTTACCTAGTTTGGGGAATGAAACATCGGCAACAAAACAACCAAGCTCAGAGAGCACCAAGGATCCCTCAAGCTACAATTTGGCCAAAATGCAATTGTCCATCTGTCAACCACAAGTAACAAGTAAATGTAGCCCTCTAGTATGCTAGAGACACTGCACTGGTTACCAGTTTGCTTCCAGGTCCAGTTCAGTTGGTAGTCATATTCAGCAGTGGGATTCAAATAGGTGAACAACCGGTTCTCTGTGTGGATGCTGCTTCCAGAAGTCCATTCTAGGCCTGGGCAACAAAAAATTAGCTACCGGTTCTGCCGAAGTGGTGCGAACCAGCTGAATCCCACCACTGGTCATATTCAAAGCCCTACATGGTTTGACTCCTGGATCTTTGCAGGCCATCTCTCCCATCAGGATTGGACTTATCACAAGTCTTCTTGTGTGTGTGTGTGTGTAGGGGGGGAATTACTGAGAATCCCGACCCCATGTGAATTTTAAGGAGGTGCAGCTTGATGTCATGACAGCCCTTCTGCAGATTTCCTGACTGTTCTGCCAAGCATTTGGAACCAAGAGTGGTGAGGAATGTCTTTTAGATGGGTGGTTATTTGCATTGTTTTTATCACATGCATGCCTTGTTTTTTTTGTAAATTCCCACTTTGAAACTCACTGTGATTGCCGGTATATGAAACTTTGGAGGGAGGGAGGGAGGGAGGGAGGAAGGAAGGAAGAAAGGAAGGAGAGTGAATAGATGTATGGAAGGAGGGAAGGAAGGAGAATGGATAGATGGAAGGAAGGAAGAAAGGGAGAGAGGAAGGGAGAGAGGAAGGGAGGGAGGAGGGAGGGAGGGAGCAAGGAGAAAGAAGAGAGAAATAAAGAAAGAAGAAAGAGAGAGAGAAAAAAGAGAGAAAGAAACAAGAAAGAAAAAAATAAATAAATAAAAAATGCTGCAATTTTCCTGCTTTTCACTTTCATATCCACTTCATTTTATAAAGACTACCTTGACTTTTACCGAGGCAAAAGTGACCCAATTAAGTATACTTGAAGAAGACATATCCTTATGACATTTTGACTGTTCAATTATTTATGTGTGATGGGGGTGGAGAGGGAGGAGATTATTAAGAGAAACCTTTAATTTGCTTCTTCCTCTTCTTCTTTTATTTCTTTGTCAGGTGATCTTCCCAAAATGATAGAAGCATATCTATAGTTTTTTTTTCCCCTTCCCTGTCATTCTGGCTGCTTGAGAAAGTCATCAGATGCTACAAAGTAATATGAATAATATTTTTTCCTTTGGTATCAGAGCTTTCATAAATAGACTGTATTATTTGATATATTATTTGATATATGAAAACTCAGCTGCAATAACATTCATATTCATGAAAACCCCAGTTGTAATTGTGGAATGACATCAAGATATCATGAATATCAATACAGGGGAAAAAAAAGGAATGCCCAGGACAATATTATTTCATGAAAGTTATTCCCCATCATATCATAAAATCCCCATTATTGTCCTAATTCTACCATTCATTAGGAAAGTTTTTATCAGCATGTCTTCAAAGAAATTGCAGCAGATCTGTCTTGGATATTTAGTCTAAGGTGAGTATGATGGCACCCGTTCAGCTCAACAGCCAGTAGGGGCAAGGCTATGCATGCAGACATCCATGCAACATGTACTAAAACGGGGTGGGACTTGATAGCTCAGCTGAACCTGCCATTTTGATTCTATTGACCTCTGTTGTGGAAAGCCTGATGGACGCTACTTGTTGTGATTCCTCGCCAGCCAGTGGATCTGGCAGCTGATGAATCAGCTGAGGAGGAGGGGCCTGAAGTGACATCAGAGTCAGAGGAAGGCTCTGAGGAGCTCCAAGACTTACAGTCGGACGAGGAGCCTGGCCCATCTACTCACGCTCAGGCTGAGACACAGCTGTGCTGGGAGCCTGAGTCGGACAGTGATGAAGAACAGTTGGGACAAATCCCGGATGCACGAAAGCGCAGGCAAGAGAAGCGAGTCGGATAGAGCAGTGATGGCGAACCTTTTAGAGACCGAGTGCCCAAACTGCAACCCAAAACCCGCTTATGTATCATCGGGTGCCGGGTGGGCATGGCCCATTGGCTGGGCATGGCTGCGGTGGTAACGACAGACTGGGTGGGACTAAAAAGTTCAATCAATCAATTCCAACTTTGCGAGATCTTTTTCCCCCCGCAAGAAGTAGAAATTGATTGATTGATTAAACTTTTTTTTTTTTGCACATGGCGCCGGAGGCCTAAAGCGAAAAGGTTTTATAAAACCCAGCTGAAGGCCTAGGACTGGGGCGATGGTGCACATGCCCACAGAGAGGGCTCTGCGTGCCACCTGTGGCACGCGTGCCATAGGTTCGCCACCACGGGGATAGAGGAATGCAATGGGGCGGCTCCAAAGGCAAAGGAGAAGGCATTAGGAAGCTACGCCTTGGCTGAATTATCAAAGGGAAGGTGTGGGAGATGCTGGTTGCCAAAGGCAACCATTTGTTTTGAGGATCAAGTTTCTGTGGACTGTGTTTGTTTGCCTTGGACATTGACTCAGGTCTGTGAGAATAAAAGGGGTTGTTTTTTTCTTGCGGTTCCTGCCTGTTTCTTGGAAGAAGGGTTTCTCCTTGTGAGCATAACAAGGACTGACGTAGGCTGGGACAGAACAGCTACTACTGTTGTGTTACCACCTATGGTTAGCAACTACAGGTGGGAGAGCCAACTCTCTGCAGCCAACTCGCCACGACCAACTCACCACGGCCAACTTGTCGTGGGACAACTCAACCCCAACTCCAGCCCCAACCCCACCCCTACCCCTACCCCTACCCCTAACAATTCTATTTAATTATTTAAAATAAATAAAAAAATATTTTAATTTTTGTCGATCACATTTTATTCTGTCCCTTCTTTTGCACCCTTTCTTTAATGATTCTATTCCACCATTTCTTTGTTATTAGTGTAACTTTTGTCCAGCAACGTGGCAGGTTGTCCCGCAGCGAGTTGGCCATGCCGAGTTGACCACAGTGAATTGTCATAGACCCACTAGTCCTCAACTTATAACCATTCGTTTAGTGACCAAAGTAACAATGGCGCTGATAAAAAATGACTTAGGACCATTTTTTCACACTTATGACTGTTGCAGCATCCATACGGTCACCTGATCAAAATTCAGATGATTGGTAACTGACCTGTATTTATGACGGTTTCAGGATCCCGGGGTCACGTGATCCCCTTTTGCGACCTTTTGACAAGCCAAGTCAATGGGGAATCTAGCTTCCCTGAACAACCGTGTTGCTAACAAAACTGCAGCGATTCACTCAGCAACTAGGGCAAGAAAGGTTGTAAAATGGGACAAGAACTCACTGAATAACTGCCTTGCTTAGCAAGAGAAATGTGGGGCTCAATTGTGGTCGTAAGTCAAGGGCTACCTGTATTGTTAGCAGCTACTGCTGCTGTGCTGCCAGATGGATTTGCAGTTGGCTGACCAACCGCACTCAACCTACAGTAGTGGCCAAAATTGTGGAAACCTTTTGGGAAAAGTGTATTTTTGAGGTTTGATGACTAATAACACCACTTTCTTTTTGAGTAGTACCATAAAATTATATATCAATGGAAAGATAATTTAATCAAGAATGTAATGCAACAAAGTTTGTTCAATCATCTGTACTGTATTCTATGAAAAGTGATAGCCAAATAACCAGAAAAAGGAAGCACAACTTGCTTAGGTTGATCTCAGGTAGCTTTCCTTCATCTGATTGTAGCCAATGAGCATGAGTGTTTAGAGAGCCAACCGGGTGTCATCTTGTTTTGGCCATGAGCCAATCAGATCGCAGTGGGATTCAGTTATTGATATCACGTATTGAAGCTGAGAGGAGGACATTTGTCAGGGTGTTATGTGATCGCTATCAAGTTGGTTGGGGTTTTTTGTGTTCTTTCATTTAGTGAGCTTGTAAAACGTCATAAAATTAAAGTAACGGTGCAAAGAGTTGACTGGTCGCCCAGAGAGCGATGTAAAATAGTATTATTAAGTGAACAAGGCTACAGTTATAAAGAAATTAGAAGAAAAATGGGTGGAAACTTAACCAAAGGTGGCATTTCTACTGTACACTTTTCCCAAAAGGTTTCCACAATTTTGGCCACTACTGTATGGTCCTCAATGGAACCCATCCCCCCCAGCGACAATACACACCATCAAATAAGCCATTTGATGGGCTCCATCACACTCGGGCTCACTGGCAAAACCAAGTCTTCGGGCCCTTACGAAAGAGTGTCAAAGTCTAATTTCTGAAGGGATGATGTTCCAGAGAGAGGGAGCCACCACGGGAGGAAGGAAGCCACCACCTTCTTCTGGGTCCTGCCAAATGGACCTCCTTAGAGGACGGGACCCGCAACATTCCTTGCCTCTCCGTCTAGTGGGTCAGGTGGACGTGACCAGCAAGAGACGGTCCCTCAGATAACCTGGTCCCAAGCCACAGGGGGCTTTAAAGATGACAACCAGCACCTTGAATTGCACACAGAAGCAAATCGGCAACCAATGCAGCTCCCGCAGGAGAGATAACACATGTGCACACTGAGGTATACACAACACCATGTGGGTCGCTGCATTTTAAACCAACTGGAGCTTCCAGATGTTTCGGGATAAGTTGTCTAACATGTATTCTAAGTTCCTCTAATATTTCAACAAACAAGTAACTCACATAACAGATTGAAACGGAGTCCTGATCTTTACTTCATTCAAAATAAAGAGCCTGGGTGCTAAAGAATATTTTGTATTTAAAGAATAAAAGGTTACCTCAGGGGTCCTCAAACCTGGCCCTTTTATGACTTGGATGAGGAATTCTGGGAGTTGAAGTCCACAAGTCATAAAAGGGCCAAGTTTGAAGACCCCTGGGTTACCTTAACTGTCATCTGTTGATGTTTCTGGAGAAACACAAGTGACCCCACTAGATTATTGCAGCACAAAATAAGATAATATCCCTAATTTGACACTAAAAGTGAGGATAATTGAATGGTACCTCTATTAAAACAAGCTTCATACTTGAATCTGTCCTTTTCTTGCAATGTTGCTAGAAAAAAATGTGCTGTTTTGGTACATTGATATCGGCATAAATAATGTAGAAAGATAACTATGATAGTCTAAGGGAGCCTAAAACCAGGAGGAACCTGCTAGTACTTTTTCAAAGGAACACACTTTATTAAAAGATAGATTTTTCCCCAGAACAGTAGCTCACATGCGTTTGATGAAGTGAGCTTCACCAAAGTTTATATTTTTAATAAGATGTGTTTGTCTGTAAAGATATAAGTATTTATTCTTACTCCTGGGATTCTTGGCACCTTCAGTGGCATTCAAAACAGATTCCTTTTTCTTTCTAATGGATCTTTTAAAAGGGTAGGGTGGGGGAAGTCCTTTTGGCTTAGGAAGCATTATTAGCGACACTTTGACAATGCTTTATTTGAAACCGAAAATACAAAATTGCATGTCAGCAGTCTGAAATCTCTTTTTATGGACACCATTGTGCAGTCAGCCAAGCACTCTTCCAATTAAAAAAAGAGCAATTTGACATGGGATGAAATGGAGCAGAACATGTTTTAAAATAGTCCGCCCTTCGAAATTAGAAAAGTGGGACAGGCTGTGCCAAAATTAGACTGGGGCTCCATTTAGAACGAGGGTCACTTACGGGTCCATAACAAGAGACCCTCTGCGTAATGATGCAACAACACAGGAGGTAGCAGGGCTTATTATATTATTTATTTAAATGTGTTTTTCCTCCTCTGAAGCTGAAGCCAATGACTTAAATAGAATAGACAATGTCCTGTGTTGTTGTTTTTTTCCTTTAAAAGGAAAAGTTAAGGGGGGGAAAAAAATGAGCCCAACATTTCCAGCAGAAATGTTCTGGAGTTAGAAATATATCTATATCATCTATTTCTGTAGGTGGTCCAGTGGTGGGATTCAGCCGGTTCGCACCAGTTCAGCAGAACCGGTAGTTAATTTTTTGTTGCCCAGGCTCAGAATGGACTTCCGGAAGCGGCATCCACACATATTTGAATCCCAACACTGAGGTAGTCCCTGACTTATGACCATGATTGAGCTTTGGTCATAAGTCATTGAAATTGCAAGTGGAGTCACTACATGACCAAAGAGAGACAGAAATAGATAGATACAGTAGATGATAGATAGATAGATAGATAGATAGATAGATAGATAGATAGATAGACAGACAGACAGACAGACAGACAGATAAATAGATAGATGATAGATGATAGATGATAGATGATAGATGATAGATGATAGATGATAGATGATAGATGATAGATAGATAGATAGATAGATAGATAATAGATAGATGATAGATAGATAGATAGATATAGAGATAGATGATAGATGATAGATGATAGATAGATAATAGATAATAGATAGATGATAGATGATAGATGATGGATGATGGATAGATAGATAGATAGATAGATAGATAGATAGATAGATAGATAGATAGATAGATAGATAGATAGATAGATAGATAGATAGATAGATAGATAGATAGATAGATAGATAGATAGATGATAGGGATATTTTATATGTATGTAAAACGTATGTATGTATGTATGTATGTATGTATGTACAGTGCAGTGGCCTACAGGTGAAGACGCTCACCTCACACTTGGAAGGTTGAGAGTTCAATCTAGGCAGTGACATGGGCTCAATTTTTGTCATAAGTCAAGGACTAACTGTATTCTCAATTCAACCAAATTTTACCTATTTCAATAATTTGGGATCAAATTGTCAGATATTAATTATATTCAAACATAGCTTAAACACTGATTGCTGTTCTTAATTATAAATAAAAAGTATTTTTTTTTAAAAAAAAAAATCTTGAAGAGTTTTTGAAACCACCAAAGTTCACAACCTATTTTTCATTTTTACTTCCAGTTGGCTGAATAAATATATTCACTGTGTCTGAATGCTGTTTTATTTTTCTCTCCGCATCACAACTTCTTTTTGATTTTTGCATAACTGAACAAGAAGTATTCAATGCTTTTAATAAGAACTTGGTAGCACTGCAGCAATTATTATGAAGCAGAGTAAAGTTTATGAGCTGGAATAAATTTAATTCTACCTCATAATAAATGTGACAGTATTTTTCAAGCAACCTTTGTTGTTCCATTAAAATTTTCTCTCCCTATTTTTTAAATTGAATCCTGAATAGATTAAAGGAATGAATTTTTAAACTGTGCTGAGAAGAATCTTGTCTGAAATGGGACCTTGACACACAGGAAGGAAAACTGTGTAATAAACAGATTTTTTTTCAAAAAAAAAAATCTGTTTTACTTCAGGGATATTTTTCCCCCCTCTATTGCTTTAAAGAAATTGCTGCCTTCTTGAAGAAGAAGCTGAGATGAGAAAGAAATATAACATTATTTTTTTACCAAGAACAGAGGGTTCATTTGACAGCACCCATTAAAAAGATTTAATGAAGCTCCCAGGAGTTATTTTGAAATCAGCCCGGGAGGTGTTTAGAATTCAGCTTGTACTTTGGTATTAATTTAAATCATAAAAATCACAGATGGAGCCGTTATTGATACCTATGGAAAGTACAATGTGAATTATGGGGTTTTTTTTTTTAAGTGCAGAGCTTCTAGGGAGTCAAGACTTTTTGCTGAGATGAGAATGAAGAAAAAAAAATCTACCAAAGATGGAGAAATTAGGGCCACAAAACTAATAGCCATACACCTATGTCCAATATATCTCCCTCATAAGCATAAATTTAAGTAAGAATCTATAAAGACTTCACTGCTTCTCACCCAGATGGAAGCACTTGTTCCCTTAAGCAAAGATATGTGATTTATCAGTGATAAATCTGACAAAAAACAGGATTTTGGGCACCATCAAGAGCCTCATCTGGATCAGAAAGGACTTAACTCTTACTATTTCATTTAGAAGAGGAGTAGTTTTGCCAATGATAAGGTTGGACCATTCTCCCTAGGTCAGTGGTGGCGAACCTGTGGCACGCGTGCCAGAGGCGGCACTTGGAGCCCTCTCTGTGGGCACCCGTGCCGCCGCTGCCAGCAGCTTGCGCAGGTCCTTAGGCTGCCGCTGCCACCCGGAGCGGCAGCCCTACCCAGCACAAAGGAGGCAAAGAGGCCAGCTAGCAAGCTGAAGTAGAGGTGGTAGAGCATGCCCACATCCAGCAAGCCAAAGGCCACCCCGAGCAGGGAAAGCCGGATCCCCATCGGCGCCATGGCCCCCCAGTCCCAGCTAGCATTGCATGCTTCCCCAATCTATGCTGGGCTTCCTGCCCACCACCCCACCCGCCAGAGACCCCCTGGATCTCCGCCACCCCTGCCCGGCCCCCACAGGTATCCCCCCCATGAGCAGCATCGAGGTGGCCATGCCCACCCCAGCCATGCCCACCCAGTCTGCCGTGACAATCGCAGCCATGCCCACCCAGTGGGCCACACCGCCATGCCCCCCCTGAGGGCACCACAATGCCCTGGCACTTTGTGATAAATAAGTGGGATTTGGGTTGTGGTTTGGGCACTCGGCCTCTAAAAGGTTCGCCATCACTGCCCTAGGTCTTGTAGTCCCATGATCATGGAGTCAGATCTAAGGATGTGAAATAAGCGTTTAGATAGATAGGGCAGCGGTCTCCAAGATCATCTGGAGACTGTCCCAATAATTATTCCAGCAAGGCAAAATAAGGAGGTAGAATAATTTAGGTAATGTTCCTCCTCCTCCTCCTCCTTTCCCTCTCCTCCTCTTCCTCCTCCTCTTCCTCCTCCTCCTCCTCCTCCTCCTCCTCCTCCCCATCTCCTTGCCCCTTCCTTCTCCTCCATCTCCACCCCCTCTCATTCTCTCCCTCTTTCCTTCTCCTCTTTTCCTCCTCCTCTGATTCTTATTCAAAGGATTTCCATTAAATACCTTCAGAACTGCAAATTAAAAAGCAGTTTTTCTTTTAAAAAAACTTTTTCTGCAACTGGAGATCAGGAGGCCAGAAGGACACATAACTCCACATCAACCTGACTGATATTATGAGGAGTTCAATGCCCTCATTTGAAAGTAAAGTTCTTGTTGGAACTTCTGTATTGACTTTCCTTCTAATAAATATTATTAAGCAGAGACTCTGAGAGGCGTGATTTTCCCAGTAACGGATTCCTGTCCCGTCTGCGTGAAAGAACTGACTCTGAGGAGATACCCTTCTAAGCATTCTATTTCCAGAAGGAAATAACGTTTATATAAAACTTTCCATTTCATTTCAGGGCCGGATCACGCCTGAACACCACACACTGTTCTTTTGTTTTACTTCCAGAATACTTGAACGAAAATGGAAGATTCTAGAAGTGAACACTTGGCAAGAATCCTTCAGAAAAATCAACCGGTCTCTCTCCAGAGACCTTTTAAACACTCGTGCCAATTCCTGATCTCTTCTTTCTTTTTCTTCCCTTGATAGAAGCTCAATATGCCCCCACGGATAATTTAATCAAAACCCTTAAAAAGGTACTCCATTTGCTTGCCCGTTCTGTTTTCCCACCTCACACAGATGCTATTGACTCTCCCCTGGAATAATACCAGCGAAGCAAAGGAAAGGTCAACCGCCTTTAGCTTCCGATATCCCGCACAAAGGAAGAAAAGAGATAAATAAAACGTGCTGTGATTTGCCTCAGAAGGGATTCTTGTTTATTCCTTCGACCCGCTTTCAAAACCTCGCCCGAGGAAGAAAAGCCTGCGGGAGGCAAAACACAAAACAACGTTGTTGCCTTTGTGTTTTAATACAGGAGTAAATGGAAGCCAAATGGATCAAGCCAATAATAGAAAGGTTGGCAGCGTGATTAGCCACAACATCAAAAAAGCTTTTAAACTTTAAGTCACTGTGGGCCGAGTAATTGGCCTTGGAAAAAGGCTCTGAAGTGGCCTGCTTCCTCATCTGAGTAGTTAAATATTTCCTCTCTATAGTGCACTTTAAATCCTGGAGGAAATCAAAACCTGACTGTCCTTTGGAAGGACAGATGCTTGAAGCTGAAACTCAAATACAGGTGGTCCTTGACTTACAGCAGTTCGTTTAGTGACTGTTCAAAGTTTCAATGGTGCTGAAAAATGTGACTTATGACCGTTTTTCACAGTTACAATCTTTGCAGCTTCTCCATGATCCCGAGGCCAACATTCAGATGCTGGACGTTTATGACGGTCGCTGTGTCCCAAGGTCACGTGATCCCCTTTTGCGACCTTCTGACAAGCAAAGTCAATGGGGAAGCCAGATTCATTTAACAACCGGGTTACTAACTTATTATCAATGGCAGTGATTCATTTAACAACGGTGGCAAGAAAGGTCGTAAAATGGGGGCAAAACTCACTTAGCAAATGTCTCAGAAGCATAGAATCAAAATCACGTGAAGTATTAGTACTGCTTTATAAAGCCTTAGTAAGGCCACGCCTGGAATACTGCATCCAGGTTTGGTCACTACATTGCAAAAAAGATGTTGAGACTTCGGGAAAAAGCGCAGAGAAGATCAACTAAGATGATTAAAGGCCTGGAGACTGAAATATATGATATGAAGAACAGTTGCAGGATTTGGGTTTGGCTAGTCTAGAGAAAAAAAGGACTAGTGGGGACATGATAGCAGTATTCCAGTATTTGAGAGGCTGCCGCAAAGAAGAGGGAGTCAATTTATTTTCCAAAACACCAGAAGGCAGGACAAGAAACAATGGATGGAAACTAATCAAGGAGAGAAGCAACCTGGAATTAAGGAGAAACTTCCTAACAGTGAGGACAATTAACCAGTGGAACAGCTGGCCTTCAGATGTTGTGGGTGTTTCATCACTGGAGGTTTTTAAGAAGAGACTGGACAACCACTTTCTGAAATGGTATAGGGTCTCCTGCTTGAGCAGGGGGTTGGACTAGAAGACCTCCGTGGTCCCTTCCAGCTCTATTGAGAAATATGAGTCAGTTGCCAGTTTTGATGACATGACCACAGGGCTGCTGCAACAGTCGTAAGCCACATTTTTCAGTGCCATTGTAACTTCAAATGGTCACTAAACAAACTGTTGTAAGTCAAGGACTCCCTGAACACGATGGATTGATTGTTTATAATGAAAGATTGTGTGAATTCATGGAGGATACAAGCATGATGGGAGCTTTTGAATCTGGACAGGTCTTTCTTTGACACTGGCAAGTGTAGATCTTGGGGGGAAATGCTATTGAAAAGCATTTAGATTCAATTCCAGGGAAACATGGCTAGGACCATTTTCCAGAACATTATTTATACCAGAGACAGGGTCAAGAATTATATCTAAATGATAATGCCTGCCAGCTTTTAAATGACTGGTGTCGATGTTGCCACTGACATCAGGCTGGGGAAAAAAAAATACATTAGCAGGAAACATGGTGCTAGCAAATGCATCTTGTTTGGTGTAATTTAATGCACCATGTAATTTGATGTGAAGCATAGAAACAGCACAAACTTGACAAAATGCTATAGTTAACTATGTACCGCAGCAAAGGAAGTGGAGTGATTTATCTTATCTATGTTTTTTATATCTAACCAATTTTGACAGAGCACTAGAATGTTTGCTTCCATATGTTGGGCCCTTTCTCCAAGTCAGATGTTTCAATTACTCAGTTAAATTGATTAGCTGACAGTTGAAAACATTAAGTTATTATGTGTGTTAACAGAATAACAGAGTTGGAAGGGACTTTGGAGGTCTTCTAGTCCAACCCCCAACTCAAGCAGGAGACCTTGTACCATTTCAGACAAATGGCTGTCCAGTCTCTTCTTAAAAACCTCCAGTGTTGGAGCATTCACAACTTCTGGAGGCAGGTTGTTCCACTGATTAATTGTTCTCAATGTCAGGAAATTTCTCCCTAGTTCTAAGTTTGTTCTCTCCTTGATTAGTTTCCATCTGTTGCTTTTTCTGTTTTCAGATACTTTTGAGATTAGATTGACCTCCTCTTATTTAAGGCAGCCCCTGAGATATTGGAAGACTGCTATCATGTCCCCCCTCGTCCTTCTCTTCATTAAACTAGACATACCCAATTCCAGCAACCGTTCCTTATATGTTTTAGCCTCCAGTCCCCTGATCATCTTTGTTGCTCTTCTCTGCACTCTTTCTAGAGTCTCAACATCTTTTTTACATCGTGGTGACCAAAATTGAATGCCGTATTCCAAGTGTGGCCTTACCAAGGCATTGTAAAGAGGTATTAACACTTCACCTGATCTTGATTCTATCCCTCTGTTAATGCAGCCTAGCACATCGTTGGCTTTTTTGGCAGCTGCAGCACACGGCTGGCTCATATTTAAGTGATTGTCCAGTAGGATTCCAAGATCCTTCTCACAGTTGCTACTATTGAGCCAGGTACCACCTATTCTATACTTGTCTTCTCCAACTCTATGATTGTATGATTTCTAAATCTAAAAAGACTAGAAGTCCCTTTGTGATGTCTTCTCTGGGGATTGAAATCTGGAAAGTTCACCAACCTGCAAAGCCATAAGATAAATCAGGGGTGTCAAAGTCGCAACGTCACATGACGTGACGTGATGTATGGCAACTTTTTTTGCCATTGTCGGCAATGGGGTGGGCATGGTTTTGCTATGATGCATCCGGCCTGTGAGCCGGCAGTTTGACACCCTTGAGATAAATCATTAGTAATGAAAGAGAGGACATTCAGGCATGTTCCTTATCACCTAACTAAGATAAAAGTCTTAGCTAGGAAAATTTTATAATAATTTTAGAATTTTCTTTTTGGAAGGAAGGAAATGGTCAGACTAAACTGGGGATGATTTTAGCTTTGTCCTACAATCGGTGGTAAGTACTATGCCACCAACTAATTATCATTTTGAGAATTGGAGTGATAAGCTTAAAAAGACAAAGAAAAGAAAGGGAATTCAAAGCAGAAATGAGACTGGACAGTCTTGAGGTTTCTCTATATCAGGGGTCTTCAAACTCAGCCCTTTTATGACTCATGGACTTCAACTCCCAGAATTCCTCAGCCAGCATGCCTGGCTGAGGAATTCTGGGAGTTGAAGTCCATGAGTCATAAAAGGGCCGAGTTTGAAGACCCCTGCCCTATGTGATCAAGAAATATTAGACAGTTTTATTAAATGGAATATTTAAAGATTAAATATATTTTTAATTATGGTAAATAAGAACAAAACAAGTTTGGAAATAAATATGTATTAGCTTATAGGAAATAGGGGTTTTAAGTAGCATATTATTTTTTTATTTTTTTTATTCTTATTCTTCTTTTTTCTTTTTTTAGTCTTATTTATTCCTTAAGAAAGGTAAAAGTATTGGGTTGGCTTACATGAGAAAAAATAGACTTAAATATTTAAATGTAACTCAAGGCTTTTCAACCAGTGGTACGGGTACCACCTGTGGTACATTGGCACCTGGCAGGTGGTACGCGACCATCCTAGAAAAGT
This sequence comes from Azemiops feae, assembly GCA_023970755.1. Classification (NCBI taxonomy): domain Eukaryota; kingdom Metazoa; phylum Chordata; class Lepidosauria; order Squamata; family Viperidae; genus Azemiops; species Azemiops feae. The sequence goes on from JALGBA010004162.1 coordinate 451,819, forward strand.
GGTAGCGGGGGAGGGGAATGAGCTGAACCGGTGGCAGCATCGCACAAGCCTGAGCGAGAGACGGCTGGAGCTGCAGGGCTGTCAGAGCTCAGCAGAAGCGCCAGGATCAGTGCCGCTTTCCAGCTGATCGGCGCTTCTTCGGGGCTGTCAGGGCTCAGTGGAAGCGCCAGGATCAGCGCCAGGATCCAGCTGGAAAGCAGCACTGATCCTGGCGCTTCTGAGCCAGAAGAAGCGCCGATCAGCTGGAATGTTGCAGCATCTCCAGGGTCTTGTGATTTACATTCAGATGCTTGGCAACTGATTCATATTTATGACGGCGGTCACAGTGTCCCAGGGTCATGTGAAGTGACCAAAACCTGCTGCAACCACCCAGCAGACAGGGGGAATAAAAACCAAACACCCCCCCACCCCAACCCCGCTGCCAACCCTCAACAGAAATGCTCACAACAATGAAAACCTCGGACAGGAGGAAGAGCGCAGCCGGGTGGGCAGGCAGGTGTCTTGCTCGGCTGTGGCTTGGGGGGCACTTTTTTCAGTGCCACTGTAACTTCTAAGAGTCACTAAGCGAACTGTTGTAAATCGAGGACTACCTGTACTTCATCACTTTTTTTTTTTTTTTTTTTTTTTTGGTCATCAAGTTTTTGACATCTTTCTAGGCGACTGGTGGTACTCGGATGTTGCCATATCCTAAAAGTGGTACAATGGGTGAAAAGGTTGAAAAGCCCTGATGTAACTAACGTTGAGAAAATCTTAACCAGTAAGAATGTTTTGAACATTGTGGGGAAAACAAATGTAAACAAGAACTGTAAAACAGGATCTATGATGAGACAACCAAAATGACTAGATAGAAAATGAATATTATATTGATGTGATTATTAGATAGGCAAGAAGATAGGCAAGAAAACGGTAAGTGAGCACCTGTCCAGCCTAGACGAGTTCAAATCACCAGGACCAGATGGATTACACCCCAGGGTTCTCAAGGAACTGGCAGATGTGATCTCAGAACCATTGAACTATATTTTTCAAAGATCCTGGAGCACTGGGGAATTACCGGAGGACTGGAAAAGAGCTGATGTAGTTCCCATCTTCAAAAAAGGGAAAAAAAATGGACCCAGGAAATTACAGACCTATCAGCCTGACCTCAATACCTGGGAAGATTCTGGAAAAGATAATCAAACAACGAATCAGCGAACACCTAGAGGCAAACAAAATCACTACTAAAAGCCAACATGGGTTTGTCAAAAACAGATCATGCCAGACAAACCTTATTGCATTCTTTGACCAAGTGACAAAATTAGTGGATCAGAGGAATGCTGTGGATATAATTTACTTGGACTTCAGTAAGGCATTTGATAAAGTAGATCACAACCTACTACTTGATAAATAGAAAAATGTGGGTTAGACAGCATCACCACCAGATGGATTCGTAGCTGGCTGACCCGGCCGTACTCAGCGTGTGGTCCTCAATGGAACCGCATCTACATGGAGGGAAGTGTGCAGTGGGGTGCCCCAGGGCTCTGTCTGGGGCCAGTGCTCTTCAACATCTTCATCAACGATTTGGACGAGGGATAGATGGGGAACTCATCAAATTTGCGGATGACACCAAGCTGGCAGGAATAGCCAACACTCCAGAAGACAGGCTTAAGATACAGGAGGACCTGGACAGACTTGAAGATTGGGCGCTATCTAACAAAATGAAATTCAATGGTGAAAAAAAGTAAGGTTCTACATTTAGGCAAGAAAAACCAAATGTACAGGTATAGTATAGGGGGTACCTTGCTCAATAGTAGTAACTGTGAGAGGGATCTCGGAGTCCTAGTGGACAATCACTTAAATATGAGCCAGCAGTGTGCTGCAGCTGCCAAAAAAGCCAACACAGTGCTGGGCTGCATTAACAGAGGGATAGAATCAAGATCACGTGAAGTATTAATACCACTTTACAATGCCTTGGTAAGGCCACACTTGGAATACTGCATCCAGTTTTGGTCACCACGATGTAAAAAAGATGTTGAGACTCTAGAAAGAGTGCAGAGAAGGGCAACAAAGATGATTAGGGGACTGGAGGCTAAAGCATATCAAGAACGTTTGCTGGAATTGGGTATGTCTAGTTTAATGAAAAGAAGGACTAGGGGTGACATGATAGCAGTATTCCAATATCTCAGGGGCTGCCACAAAGAAGAGGGAGTCAAGCTATTCTCCAAGGCGCCTGAGGGCAGGAAGAAGTAATGGATGGAAACTAGTCAAGGAAAGAAGCAACCTGGAACTGAGGGGAAACTTCCTGACAGTTAGAACAATTAACCAGTGGAACAACCTGCCTCCAGAAGTGGTGAATGCTCCAACACTGGAAGTTTTAAAGAAGAGACTGGACAGCCATTTGTCTGAAATGGTATAGGGTTTCCTGCCTGAGCAGGGGGTTGGACTCGATGACCTCCAAGGTCCCTTCCAACTTTATTATTATTATTATATTATTATTATTATTATATTATATTATCGGTGGAAATATTAGAAAAATTTTATACTCAATCATCATTTATTAAAACAACAAGAATTGTATTAACTTAAGGTTGGTAAAAGAGAACATTATGGGAAAAAGAGGAAATCAAGTAAAGTTATTATGTGGATTATAGATTATAGAAATCAACTGTTAGTGAATGTTTCCTAAATGTAAACCCAGACAACACATTGTTTACCGAATATTAAGGTGATTATGTTAAAAAATTAATAAAACATTTTTTTTTTTTAAAAAAAAGAAATATTTGACACTCCTGAGTGTCATGATCAGATCCTTTTCTGAACGACAGTAAAACCCTCATTATTTTGGGGAAGTTTAAAACTGTCAAGTTTTGCTACATAGACCCCAGCCTCTCTCAAAGTCTGTTTCTTTTTGTAGAAGTGTTGAAGTGCAAATTGTGTTAGTGTTTCTTATCCAACTTTCTGGGACCCTGGTGATAAGTTAAAAAAACACAACAACAACAACAGTTGAAGGAAAAAGGAAAGAAGAAAACTGCTTGAAATGCAAACAAGTCGAAGCAAAAGCTTCACATTTTCCCAGCAGGCTTTGACTTAAAATGGCAGGTGATCATTTCAATGCACTGACTTCTTCTTTGGAGAGCCAATATGGCGGACTGTTTAAAGCCAATGTGGTGGTTGCTTTGATGTTTTATTCCTAGAAATATAGCTTCTTCAGATCGGTTACTTTCACCTCTTAAGTGCTCCCTTTTGGACACAATTTTCCCCTTCAAGATGCTTTGGGTTGAAATAATGAGATTCAAGAGGTCATACAGAATAACAGAATAATAAGCAGCATAGTGGCTCAAGTAGCTGGAATGCTGGGCAGGAGGTTAAAAAGCTCGCGTTCGAGACCCAAGAACTGTCATTGGGCATGGTTGAGCTCCTGTCCTTCACTCCACCTCCAGCTGGGGGCATGAAAGTAGCCCCGAACTGGGCATCTTCAGGGCAATGGTGATGTCACCGGCTAATCCTTTCAACCCGGAAGCACCTAAGTGCAAACAAAACAAAACACAGTATAATAGAGTTGGCAGGGACCTTGGAGGTCTAGAATAGAATAGAAGGCAGGACAAGAAGCAACGGATGGAAACTAATCAAGGAGAGAAGCAACCCAGAGCAGGGGGTTGGACTAGATGACCTCCAGGGTCCCTTCCAACTGTATTATTATTATTATTATTATTATTATTATTATTATTATTATTATTATTATTATTATTATTATTATTATTATTATTATTATTATTATTATTATTATTATTAATAATAATATTGAATGGAATGGAATGGAATGGAATGGAATGGAATAGAATAGAATAGAGAGTTGGAAGGGACCCTGGAGGTCTTCTAGTCCAATCCCCTGCTTAGACAGTAAACCCTATACCATTTCAGACAAATGGTTGTCCAAGCTCTTCTTAAAAACTTCCAGTGTTGGAACATTCACAACTTCTGGAGGCAGGCTGTTGCACTGATTAATTGTGCTCACTGTCAGGAAGTTTCTCCTTAGTTCTAGGTTGTTTCTCTCCTTGTTTAGTTTCCATCTGTTGCTTCTTGTCCTCCTTTCAGGTGCTTTGGAGAACAGCTTGACCCTCTCTCCTTTGTGGCAACCCGTGAGATATTTGAACACTGCTATCATGTCACCCCCTAGTTCTTGTTTTCATTAAACTAGACATAACCAATTCCAGCAACCTTCTTTATATGTTTTAGCCTCCAACCCCCTGATCATCTTTGTTGCTGTTCTCTGCACTCTTTCTAGAGTCTCAACATCGTTTTTACATCATGACCAAACTGGATGCAGTATTCCAAGTGTGGCCTTACCAAGGCATTGTAAAGTGGTATTGACACTTCGTGTGATCTTGATTCTGTCCCTCTGTTAATGCAGCCTAAAACTGTGTTGGCTTTTTTGGCAGCTGCAGCACACTGCTGGCTCATATTTAAGTGATTGTCCACTAGGACTCCGAGGTCCCTCTCACAGTTACCACTATTGAGTGAGGTCTTCTAGTCCAACCCCATGCTCAAGCAGAAGACTCTATACTATTCCAGACCAATGTCTGTCTAATCTCTTCTTGAAAATCTCCAGTAATGAGCATCTACAACTGTTGAAGGCAAGCCATTCCACTGATTACATTCTGTTTTCTTCTCTTTTTACATGGGAGGATGTAAATGTGGATGAAATACTTTCTCATTTGGTTGCTTCAGCAAATTTTCCACTAGAAGATTTGACAATTGCGATATATTCTGTGATTCTGTTTTCAAAAAGTCCGCATAAATAGGCTGGTTCTGTTTTGCAAAGCAAGCTAGCAACTTTTATGATGAGACCGGCTATGAATCATATCAGTAAAGAGACCACATAGTAAACGGGCAGACCAGTTCCCACCCGCTGTTTGAATACAGACAAATATATCTTAGTTTCAATCCACATTCACAAATATCAGATAGGAGATCTACAATTTGCACAAGGGATGGCTGCTTGTCCTGGGTCACAAATCAAGTCAATTCTCCCAACCTCTTTTTAGACATAAAACAATGGAAACGAAGATAAGACAATGGAACCGAGGCAAAGGAGAGAAATAGGACATCTTTCGCCTGCCCATTGTTTCAGGTTTATTTATTTATTTATCTATTTCTTTATCTATCAAATTTCAAAAATGCTCAGCTCTCTCACAGAGGGATACTGGACAGTGTATCAATAAGATAATAATATTAATAAAGTTGAAAGGGACCTTGGAGGTCATCTAGTCCAACCCCCTGCTCAGGCAGGAAACGCTATACCATTTCAGACAAATGGCTGTCCAGTCTCTTCTTAAAAACTTCCAGTGTTGGAGCATTCACCGCTTCTGGAGGCAGGTTGTTCCACTGGTTAATTGTTCTAACTGTCAGGAAGTTTCTCCTTAGTTCCAGGTTGCTTCTCTCCTTGATCAGTTTCCATCCGTTGCTTCTTGTCCTGCCTTCAGGCGCTTTGAAAAATAGCTTGATTCCCTCTTCTTTGTGGCAGCCCCTGAGATATTGGAACACTGCTATCATGTCCCCTCTAGTCCTTCTCTTCATTAAATGTTAAAAGAAAATGTAAAAAAGATGTTAAAAGAAAATGTAAAAAATACTTTATAACCTTACTGAGGGCTGCTATCTCTTTTTGTGCAACTATATCCAGGTTTATTTGACCTATGAAGAACGATGCAAGGGGGAACCACTTGCAAAAATATACACCCCCCCCCAAAAAAAACCCCTTTCCAGGAACTTCTCTGAGCAATCAGCAGGAATCAAGACTGACTTGAAGACGTACGCAAAGCCGCAAAGCAAAACAAACAAACAAAATAGAAACCACACTCACGATTCAAAAGCCAGTTCCGGAGTTGCTAACGTGGAAAAGGGTCACTGTGTGTTTTTAAAAATTGCTTTCAGAATCAGATTTTTCATATTTATATATATAACTTCAACGGATAGTTAGTCTGCAGAAAAAAAAACAATTGCAACCAGCCTGCCTTCCATTGAGGACCTGTTTTACTGCATGGGTCAGAAAGAGGCTTGAGAAAATATCTACAGACCCCTCACATCCTGGACATAAACCGTTTCAACTCTTCACCTCAGGACGCCACTACAGGGCATTGCATGCCGAAACAACTAGACACAAAGACAGCTTTTCCCCTCATGCCATCACTCTGCTGAACAACTAATTACCACAGTGCTGTCTTATGTCTAAGGATATTTACACATGAAGTATGTATTACTATTCTTCTTCTCATCTTTTCTATTACCTTCTCTACTGGTATCACTATTTTGATTATTATGGTTTGTTATTATGGTTATTATTAGTTTGTTGTTTATATGTTCACTGAGAGCTTATGCACCGAAGACAAATTCCTTGTGTGTCCAATCACACTTAGCCAATAAAGAATATTCTATATTTCTATTCTATTCTATTCTATTCTATTCTATTCTATTCTATTCTATTCTATTCTATTCTATTCTATTCTATTCTATTCTATTCTATTCCATTCCATTCCATTCCATTCCATTCCATTCCAGTCCATTCCAGTCCATTCCAGTCCATTCCATTCCATTATTCTATTCTATTCTATTCTATTCTATTCTATTCTATTCTATTCTATTCTATTCTATTCTATTCTATTCTATTCTATTCTATTCTATTCTATTCTATTCTATTCTATTCTCTGTTCTGTTCTGTTCTGTTCTGCTCTGCTCTGCTCTGCTCTGTTCATTCCATATTTTCTATTCTATTCTATTTCACTCCATATTTTCTGTTCTGTTCTGTTCTGTTCCGTTCTGTTCCATTCCATTCCATGGAAAATATAGAGGCTTCCTATACTTTGATCAGGCCTTGGTTTGTCTTGTAGACTAGAAGATGAAACAAAGAAAACACAATAGATCATGTAGAAATCTCTACAATCTTTTTCTGAGAAAGAGAAAACTTTCTCTGCACAATTTCTCTTTTCATACAAACTCGCATTGGATAAGAAAGCTATGGCTGTTGAATATAGAAACCTTAAACTCCTATCGTAAGCAAGATTAAGGAAAAGGAATATATATTTTTTTGCAAGCCGAGTTAAAAACCCTCCTGTTCGAATCATTATCCGTCTCTTACTTCATATGCTTTGTCTCATTCCTGGTTGATCATCTCAGGCCAGGTTACCTACTTGTTTAATCAACAGCTTAATGTGGTGACACTTTTGCAACCATTTGTATTCACCTCTCAGACTGTCTGGAGCCACGTTGCATTAGACAATTGCCTTTGTACATAACACCTTAATGGTCCTCCTGACAAAACGGTGGGCTCTTGTGAATGTGGAAATAGCTCCTCCGAGATTGGAATAACGATGGAACAGACACACACAAATGCTTCTGGTGCCAGATTTGGTTACTTCCAATAAGCAATATTAAAGCAAACCTCTACTATTACATAGCAAGTTTTGCTCGGAGGCTTTAGGGCAAATGGATTCCAAGACCTTGACACACTCTCTCTAAGTCAACAGGGTCAGGAACTAGGATCAGAGTTTGCTCTAAGTGTGGTTGATTGTAGTTCGGAAGTTGTGTTGCAGCTTTTGGGCTGGTGGAAGTCCAACAGACAGAACTAATCATAAGAGGGGACCTGAGACCCTTCTTGTCTCCTATCTAAGGAATGGCTTGTTCCAAAAAACTGTTAATAGTCCTAGAACTATAGGGCTGGAAGGGCTGGGGAGCTAATAATGATTCTGTTATTTTGTTTGTTGGTTAGTTTATTATATTTCTATCCCACCACAGTCACAGTGGCTCTTGGTGGTTATGACACATCTGCCCATTATTGTGGCTAGATCATTAGTGGGCCAAAAAAATGGGATCTTTAGGATGTTTGTGACTTGTGTATCAGTTTATATGGGTTGTCTCTGAAGAGTGATGATGCTTTTTGAAGAGTTGTTATAGCTTTATCTGTTCTTCTTCAGAGTTCATGGTCACTGTAGGGAGAAGAAGAAAAAAGCTCCCAAGTTCTGTTGGCCAAACTGGGGTCTTTAGTGCTCTCTGAGCTTGGTTGCTTTCTTGCAGACATTTCAGGAAACATCTGAGAAAAAAGCTCAGAGAGCGCCAGAAATCCCACCGTTCAACTCTGAGCTACAAATATTTTCTTCTATTGATAATTCTAGCTTTTGAAAAAGAAATTGGTTGACGCTTTCCATGCAGTACGTGAAGAACGGATCCATCGCCACCTTGTTTTTTTAAGGTGTGCCTGTCAGGTTAAGGCTTTCTGTGCTTCTCCTACTACCTCTCTAGTACCAATTAAAGTGCTAATTTTGATCCTCAAAGCCCTTAGCGGAATAGGAAGCATTTATCTGGAGTATCAGTTGCTTTGTGATGAACCCACCCTTGTTTAATATGATCCTTAGAAAACAAATCTCCGTTCCTCCATTAAGATTAAATGAAAAGACTGTCAGCACCACGGACAGAGCTTCCCACGGATTTGCCCTCTCTCAAAAAGCCAAAATAAGAGTTAGCTTCCCCTCTTCCTCCTCCTTTGTGCTTTCCGGACACACTGACACACACACTGACACACACACAATCACACACACACACACACTCATCCTATGCAGTAACCATCACATCAGCATAAGAATATGCAAGATAGTAATGCAGCAATGCAAGTAACAGGTAGTCCTCGAATTACGACAGTTCATTTAGTGACCATACAATGCCACTGAAAAAAAAGCGACGTGTGACCATTTTTCACACTTACGACCATTGCAACATCCCCATGGTCACGTGATCAAAATTCAGATACTTGGCAACTGGCTCGTATTTATGACGGTTGCAGTGTCCTGGGGTCATGTGATCCCCTATTGTGACCTTCTGACAAGCAAAGTCAATGGGGAAGCCAGGTTCACTTAACAATTATGTTGCTAACTTCACAACTGCAGTGAGTCTCCTGGAGTCTTCTGGAGTTGAATGACCTAGAAACTAGATAGATAGATAGATAGATAGACATAGATAGACATAGACATAGACAGACAGACAGACAGATAGATAGATAGAGATTGATAGACATAAATAGATAGATAGACAGACAGATAGACAGAGATTGAGAGACAGAGATAGACAGACAGACAGACAGACAGACAGATAGATGATAGACAGACAGAGACAGACAGACAGACAGACAGATATAGATAGACAGAGATTGATAGACATAAATAGATAGACAGACAGAGATTGAGAGACAGAGATACAGAGATACAGAGATAGATAGATAGATAGATAGATAGATAGATAGATAGATAGATAGATGATAGACAGACAGACACAGACAGACAGAGACAGACAGACAGACAGACAGATAGATAGAGATTGATAGACATAAATAGATAGACAGACAGACAGATAGATAGATAGATAGATGATAGACTGACAGACAGACAGACAGAGACAGACAGACAGACAGAGACAGACAGACAGACAGAGACAGACAGACAGACAGACAGACAGACAGATAGAGATTGAGAGACAGAGATAGACAGACAGACAGACAGATAGATACACAGGCAGACAGACAGATAAATGTGGTGTTGGAGAAGACTCTTCAGAGTCCCTTGGACTGCAAGGAGAGCAAATCATTTAAACTAAAGAAAATTAACCCTAACTATTCCTTGGAAGGACAAAACCTGAAGCTGAAGCTCAAATACTTTGGGCACTAAGGAGAAGAGAGGATTCCTTGGAAAAGACCCGGATGTTGGGAAAGATGGAAAGCAAAAAGAGAAGGGGATGGCAGAGGATGAGATGTTAGATAGTGTCATCGACGCAATGAACATACATTTGGGCAAACTCCAGGAGACAGCGGAGGACAGATGGGCCTGCCATGCTGTGGTCCACGGGATTGCAAAGAGCCGGACGTGACTTAGCAACTGAAGAACAATAACAGATAAATAGATAGATGAGGGCTGGTTCTGCACAGCCTGCAGCCCTACCCAAGGTGGACCAGGGGCTTCCATCCCCTGAGATCTTTCCACGGCCACCAAAGGAGAAGAGAGAACTCACGGCAGAAGACTCTGACGTTGGAGAAGATGGGAGGCAGAAGGAGAAGGGGATGGCAGAGGATAAGAGGGTTAGAAAGTGTCATCAGTGCAAGGAATGTGAATTTGGAAGCCAGAACAGTTGCTTTTCTATAAAGAACACTCCATATATTAAATGTTCTGGCTGGATCTGCATTTTCCAGGAAGGAATAAAAGGAAAAATGAAATAATTCAGAACTGGTATTTTCCCCTTGCAAGATTTGCAGGATAAACAAATCACAAATGAATAAATAGCATTTGGATTGTCGGTGGTAGCATTCACAGAAGAAAAGTTTTTGTGGGGTGTATCTGCAATCTTCTCCCCCAATTTGGGAGTTACACATGGGCGTCACTGCTGATTTAAGGGAAGCCTAGCCCGGCATGACATTAAGGCAGGCGGTTTGGCTCTCTTGAGTTATTCCTCTTTAGAATAACCTCCATTTCTCTTTTGACTCCCCTCCTTCCTTTTCTACCGTATTTACACGAAGACGAATATGAAGCATTTTTACAAATAGCTCTTGCAGCAGCTTTGACTATCTATAGCCTCCTTTTCATTTCAGTCGTGTTTTCGTTATTGCAACCAGTTGCCATGGAGAGAAAAACATATCAATAGAACACGCTCAAATTTACAAAGCAAGAAGTGGAGGCAAGACTCCAAATTTTAAAATTGCATCACTGGTGCAATTGCAATTTTGTACGATGATTCCGTCGCTCTGTGCATTCCGGCTCTCTTTATTTATCCAGGGTTGCTAAGTTGTGGAGTTCAATCTTCCATCGAGGATCTCTTAAAGAAAGAGCTGAATCTTTGGATGTACAGTACAGGAAGTCCTTGACTTATGACCACAATTGAGCTCAAAATTTCTATGGCTAAGTGAGATAGTTGTTGAGTTTTGCTTCATTTTATGACCTTTCTTCTCCTTCATGGATTACTGCCTTGTCGTGGCGAAGGGGCTTGCGTAACTCAATGAAGCTATGAGCTATGCCGTGCAGGGCCACCCAAGACGGACAGGTCATAGCAGAGAGTTCTGACAAAATGTGATCCACTGGAGAAGGAAATGGCAACCCACTCCAGTATCTTTGCCATGAAAACCCCATGGACACTACTAAAAGGCAAAGAGATATGACGCTGGAAGATGAGCCCCTCAGGTCGGAAGGTGTCCAATATGCTACTGGGGAAGAGCAGAGGGCTAGTATGAGGTGGCTGGATGGAGTCACTGAAGCAGTAGGCGTGAGCTTAAATGGACTCCAGAAGATGGTAGAGGACGGGAAGGCCTGGAGGAATGTTGTCCATGAGGTCGCGATGGGTCGGACACGACTTCGCAACTAACAACAAATGACCTTTCTTGCTACAGTTGTTAAGTGAATCACTGCAGTTGTTAAGTTAATAACACGGCTGTAAAGTGAATCTGACTTCCCCATTGGACTTGGCTTGTCATTGACGGTTATGTCAACGGTCATAAATAGGAGTCAGTTGCCGAGCGACTGAATTTTGATCACGTGACCACGGGGATGATGCAATGATTGCACGTATGAAAAACGATCTTAAGAAACTTTTTTCAATGCTGTGGTATCTTTGAACGGTCACTAAATGAACTATTGTAAGCCGAGGACTATGTGTACTAAAACTGCGGCAGTCCATTTAGTTGGAAAGCTGTCAATTTAGGTCCTTTCCTTCAGAGGGACATCTTTTTTAATCTTAATTTTTACTCAGCAAATTGGCAGTCCTAATTGCAAGTAAACACCCGTTCTTATAAAAGCTTGGTGCTTGATGGATTTCTTCAACTTATGCTAGCCACAAAATTCCTCCTCCTAAGTTTCATGCCTCCATTTCCCCCAGCCACTCACCCCCCGCTGAAGCACAGTTTTGGATTAAGCTCCAGTTTTTTGACCCTAATCCAGTCCATTATTGATCTCCCAGCCATTACTGACATCTTATACCAATTTAGAACTTGAATAGATCCTTAACTCTCTTTAAATGAAAGGGAGACAGGGGTAGGATATGATCACAATATCAATTAACACCAAACACAATTATCCAGACAATCTCCTCCATTGATTTTGTTCAAATTCTCTCGATGGGGTGATGGAAATCAAAGAGGTAGGCCAATCAGTGAGTGCCAAGGGATGATTTTTATGGCTTTTAGGACCCTCGTTAAGTCTATAGTGAGTATTTCATTTATGTGATTGTTATTTATTTTTAGTAGGGGCAAACTGCCCTAATGGACACTCTGGATAGTGTACAGCTAAGCAAAGGAAAGCACACAAAACAATAACCCCCGACCATAATTATCTAAGATGGTCATCCAAGATAATCAGCCAAGAACAAAGAGACATTGGAATTGTACGCCAAGCAAAATGCAAGGGATAAGTCAAACATACTACCGTGCGGAGATTATTAGGGGGCCTTGGTGCTCACTGAGCTTGGTTGTGCACTGGTGATGTTACCTTGTTTCGGTAACATGAAATGTCTGCAAGAAAACAGCCAAGCTCAAAGAGCACCAAGGATCCCTCAGTCTTCCTCCTCCTCCTCCTCTTCTTCCACAAACCCCATTCCCTTCTAGCACTGTTGATGTTACCTAGTTGGGTAATGAAACATCTGCAAGAGAACAACCAAGCTCAGAGAGCACCAAGGATCCCTCAGTCTTCCTCCTCCTCCTCCTCCTCCTCCTCCACAAACCCCATTCCCTTCTAGCACTGATGATGTTACCTAGTTGGGTAATGAAACATCGGCAAGAGAACAACCAAGCTCAGAGAGCACAAGGTATCCCTCAGTCCTCCTCCTCCTCCTCCTCCTCCTCCTCCTCCTCCTCCACAAACCCCATTCCCTTCTAGCACTGATAATGTTACCTAGTTTGGGTAATGAAATGTCTGCAAGAAAACAACCAAGCTCAGAGAGCACCAAAGACCCCTTAAATCAGCCGTGAACTACAAATATTCTCCTTTATTGGGGAGATTATTTTAGAACATGGGAACTACAACTGAAATGGCCTGTCTCCTGATCTACAATTCATGAAAATCTCTCTTTAAAAAAAATATTTCTATTTTGTTCAAAACAAGATTCAGATACAAAATACAGGACCCCCAAAATAGAATCCAAAAGAAAAAACAAGACAAAAAACGCAAAACAATAAAAACATTAAAAAAGTAAAAGGTGCATCAAAAAAAAACCCCAACGCATATACACGTAATATCCCCTCTAGCTGAATACTGATTAACAGATTACTACAGCTAGTTCCCATCCCTTACGAAACAGGCCCTCCCAGAATTTTTAAACTACTACATCTGTTTACAAATTGTTGACTTCAGAACTGGCTTCACTTCTACTGTGCCTGTATGGATCTATCAGTAAAGTTATGCTCTTGGTAAAATAATGTCCCAAGGGTTTCTTTTGCTGCGTATGCCAACGGGACGGTTGACACTATGTGGAAACACACATACACAACCATTTTCACTTCTTTCAATATACATTCCTTCCTTGCATCAGTCCATGTGTTCCTATCTGTACTTCTATCAGCATTTGTAGATCTTAAAATTTCTCTATCTATTTTTCATCTTTAGTAAACATGTTCCCAAGCTTTTTGCATAATGCCTTTTTTTCTAGAGGGTTGTGCTTTTAGCTATCTCCCAGAAGCAGTGCAGCCTTTATATAAAATCCAATTTCTTTTCTTTTTAGAATGGAAAGAGAGATGGATGAAATTGATTGGGTTTTTTTTCCCCTTTGCTGTATTTTCTTACTCTGGAACGATATTAGTGAAATATATGGGAATTCCAATATGAAACAGTCTGAAATTTGTCAGCAACTAACAGGAGAAAATTTCCACTGCTGCTGTCTTCGTAAGTCCTTGACTTATGACAAGAATTGAGGCCAACATTGTATGTTGCAAAACAAGAAAGTTGTTAAGTGAGTTTTGCCCCATTTTATGACCTTTCTTCAGACAGCCGTTAAGTGGATCACTGCGGTTGTTAAGTTAGTAATGCGGTCGTTAAGTGCATCTGGCTTCCCCATTGACTTTGATTGTCGGAAGGTCACAAAAGGGGATCACATGACTCCAGGACATTGCAACCGTCATAAGTACATGTCAATTGCCAAGCCTCTGAATTTTGATCACGTGACCATGGGGATGCTGCAATGGTTGCATGCTACAATGGTTGTAAGTGTGAAAAATGGTCATAAGTCACTTTTTCCTGTGCCATTGCATCTTCAAATGGCCACTAAATGAACTGTTGTATGTCAAAGACTACCTGTAGCTCACAAGACTCTGCCAAATGTTGGAATTTGCTGGTAGCTGGCCTTTGTTCCATTGTAATTTAAAGAGCTCATAAAATAAGTTTATGGGGATGCTGTGAAGGAAGGAAACTCTTTCAACCTTTTGGATTTTTGTTTCGGATTGTAAAACCACAGCTTTGTGTTTTAGTGGCTAATTGTTCAAGAGGTCAACAAAGATGATCAGGGGACTGGAGGCTAAAACCTACAAGGAACGGTTGCTGGAATTGGGTATGTCTAGTTTAATGAAGAGAAGGACGAGGGGTGACATGATAGCAGCCTTCCAGTATCTCAGGGGCTGCCACAAAGAAGAGGGAGTCAAGCTATTCTCCAAAGCGCCTGAAGGCAGGACAAGAAGCAACGGATGGAAACTCATCAAGGAGAGAAGCAATCTAGAACTAAGGAGAAACTTCCTGACAGAACAATTAATCAATGGAACAACCTGCCTCCAGAAGCGGTGAATGCTCCAACACTGGAAGTTTTTAAGAAGAGACTGGACAGCCATTTGTCCGAAATTGTATAAGGTTTCCTGCCTGAGCAGGGGGTTGGACTAGATGACCTCCAAGGTCCCTTCCAACTCTGTTATTCTGTTCTATTCTCCAATCCTGCTTCATGTGAATGTAAAATTGTAGGCTCAATACCAGAGACATTACCTGTAGTCCTCGATTTACTTTTCTTGCCAGCGTTGTTAAGCAAATCATTGCATTTGTTAAGATAGTAACACACTTCTTAAGTGAAACTGGATTCCCCATTGACTTTGCTTGTCAGAAAGTCGCAAAAGCTGATCGCATGACCTTGGGACACAGCAACCATCATAAATGAGCAGGGGGTTGGACTAGATGACCTCCAAGGACCCTTCCAACTTATTATTATTATTGTTGTTATTGTTATTGTTGTTGTTATTAAATAAAGGTCAAAAATAAACAAATAAACAAACTGCTAAACCTCAGGGGGTTACAATTCAAGGGAGGGGAGAGAAATCACTGATTCCCCAGTGATTGTTGAGCAGGATCATTTGCGAAAGCTTTTCAGAGGACACTTTGAAAACAGGGCATCCATCACCCAAAGCAGAGCCAAGATTTGCAGACCGGGGATGCCACTGATGTAAACAAAGTTAATGCATTTGATTTTGATATCAGTCGCTTTAGGGGAGGCTTAAAGCACTGTCAGAGTCAAAGGGGGGAACTTTTCAAATCGAAATTGTCTGCCAGACAGGGTCTTTTATTCTCTCGCGCTCTCTCTCCCCCCCCCAAAACACATCTCAATGTAACTTTCCCCCTTTCTTCTAGATGATTAATGGCTGAGGAACGTGACTGAAGGAAAGAGAGGGTTGTTTATGTGAGGTTGATAGGGCCTATCTTTGCTCTGTCTTAGAAAGTCAACCTTCCTTGAAAAGAGGACAGGAAAAAAAGATCTGTCTGGCGAAGAAGAAGGAGAAGGAGAAGGAGAAGGAGAAGGAGAAGGAGAAGGAGAAGGAGAAGGAGAAGGAGAAGGAGAAGGAGAAGGAGAAGAAGAAGAAGAAGAAGAAGAAGAAGAAGAAGAAGAAGAGAAGAAGAAGAAGAAGAAGAAGAAGAAGAAGAAGAAGAAGAAGAAGAAGAAGAAGAAGAAGAAGAAGAAGAAGAAGAAGAAGAAGAAGAAGAAGAAAAGAAGAAGAAGAAGAAGAAGAAGAAGAAAAGAAGAAGAAGAAGAAGAAGAAGAAAAGAAGAAGAAGAAGAAGAAGAAAAGAAGAAGAAGAAGAAGAAGAAGAAGAAGAAGAAGAAGAAGAAGAAGAAGAAGAAGAAGAAGAAGAAGAAGAAGAAGAAGAAGAAGAAGAAGAAGAAGAAGAAGAAGAAGAAGAAGAAAGTTCTCCTTTAAGATTTTTCTTTGTTTTGTTTTTCCACTTTGTTTCCATATTTCAGTTTTCTGCATCTGTGTTAGGGTGTTTTTTTGGGGAGGTTTTTTGCGATCAGCTTGAAGGATGTAAAGCAGCCATATGTTTATAATAAACTTTCATTCAAAAAGGAAAGAAAACAGATTGATTAATTATAGCTTGGAGTCTGTATAAGCTGATCAGAGACGCCCACGGGATGGAACTTTGATTCAGGTCTAATTGAGAAAGAGGCTAGCAAATTAGCTAGCGTTGAAGAGAGCTAGCCATCACCACCACATCTTTGGAGATCCTTAACTGGCGGAAAGGGAATAAGATCTCTTTTTTCTTTTGTTCCTCGGTGTTTCTGTGTATTATTTTGTTATTTGCTCCTAGTACTTTGGAATACCGGCAGTCCTTGGCTTACAACCATTCGTTTAGCGACGTTTCGAAATTATAACAGGGTTGAAAAAAGTGACTTACCCCCCCAGTCATCGCATTTAGAACCGTGGCAACATCCCCAGGGTCACGTGATCAGAATTCTGGTGCTTGGCAACTGGCATAAATTTATGATTTAGGATGCAGTGATCCCCACTGGCAATCTTCCCAGCAGGTTTCCGACAAGCAAATGAGGGGGGGGGGGGGAAAGCCATATTAACTGAACAACTGTGTGAGTCATAAAATTGGATACAACTGCCTTGCTTAGTAACAGAAATTCTGTAAATATCCAAACTGGTTTTGTAGAAGGAGTGGCAGAATCTGAGGGTGGAGTTAAAAGAGGGATCAGCCTACAATCTCTACATAACCACAAGCGAACTAAGTCCAATCCCTCCTTGAATTCTCTTGACTATTGTCTAACTCCTAGCACAGGGGTAGGCAACCCAAAACACTCAAAGAGCCACTTGGACCCGTTTCCCACCAAAAACAAAACACTGGGAGCCGCAAAACTCTTTTGATATCTAAAATGAAGATAACACTGCATATATCCTTTTTTACCTTTATTTTATATGTGTGTGTGTGTATGTGTGTATATATGTGTGTGTGTGTGTGTGTGTGTGTGTGTGTATGTGTGTGTATATATATATGTGTGTATGTATATATGTGTGTATATATGTGTATATATATGTGTGTTTGTATATATATACACACACACATATATATATACATATATATATACACACATATATACACACACATATATATACACACACACATATACACACACACACATATATACATACACATATATACACACACACACACATATACACACACATACACACACACACACATACACACACACACATATATAAAATAAAGGTAAAAAAGGATATATGCAGTGTTATCTTCATTTTAGATGTCAAAATGGTCTCTCTCTCTGTCTCTCTCCCCTCCCCCCCCCTCTCTCCGATCTTCTGCTCACCTGGCAAGCTGGCTTCAAGCTATTCTCCAACAGGGGTAGGCAACCTCGACTCTTTTATGACTCATGGACTTCAACTCCCAGAATTCCTGAGTCAGCATAGCTGGGCTAGCTAGCTCTCTCCTGCCCTTCCTGCTTCCTGTTTCCTGCAGAGACGCAGCAAAGGGAGGAGCTCCGCCCACAATGAGCTTCTCAGCTCTTCGGAACAGGGTGAGGCTAATCGCTTTTTTACACACACACACAGACACAGACACAGACACACACATACACACACACACAGAAAGAGAGAGAGAGAGGGAAAGGGAGAGAGGGAGAGAGAAGCAAGCTCTGTCTCTGTCTCTCTGCAAATGGCAGAGGAGGCTGGGAGCCGCAGGGGAAGGCTCAAAGAGCCACATGCGGCTCCGGAGCCGCAGGTTGCCGACCTGTGTCCTAGCAGGTGCTAACTGTTAGTTGAGTATATTTCTAAGTATAAGCATGAGTAGCAATACAGGTAATCAGTGGTGGGATTCAAATAGGTGGACAATCGGTTCTCTGTGTGGATGCCGCTTCCAGAAGTCCATTCTGGGCCTGGGCAGCAAAAAATTAGCTACCGGTTCTGCCGAAGTGGCGCAAACTGGCTGAATCCCACCACTGCAGGTAATCCTTGATTTACAACTGACAGTTAGAACAATTAATCAGTGGAACAACCTGCCTCCAGAAGTTGTGAATGTTCCAACACTGGAAGTTTTTAAGAAGAGACTGGACAGCCATTTGTCTGAAATGGTGTAGGGCCGTGGTGGCGAACCTATGGCACGCGTGCCACAGGTGGCACGCAGAGCCCTCTCTGTGGGCACGCGCGCCGTCGCCCCAGTCCGAGGCCTTCAGCTGGGTTTTATAAAACCTTTTCGCATTAGGCCTCCACCCCCATATGCAAAAAAAAAAAAAAAGATTCAATCAATCAATCAATTTCAACTTCTCGCAGGAAAAATAAAGATCTCGCAAAGTTGGAATTGATTGATTGAACTTTTTAGTCCTACCCAGTGTGACGTTACCACTGCAGCCACGCCCACCCAATGGGGCACGCCCACCCAATGGGCCACGCCCACCCGGCACCTGACGATACATAAGTGGGTTTTGGGTTGCAGTTTGGGCACTCGGTCTCTAAAAGGTTCACCATCACTGGTGTAGGGTTTCCTGCCTGAGCAGGGGGTTGGACTAGAAGACCTCCAAGGTCCCTTCCAACTCTTTTATTATTATCTTTTATTCATTAAACATGAACCTCAGTCAACTGAACATTCAAATTGGCTGGCGCTGATGGTTGACACGGGTTGCTACCAGCATCCTAGGTGTTAACCAGGTATCTCCTTAAAATATAAGATGTTGTTGTTGTTGTTATTATTATTATTATTATTATTAATCATCTTAATCTGGTTTCCCCATTGACTTTGCTTGTCAGAAGGTAGCAAAAAGACCCCAAGACACTGCAACCATCATAAATATGGGCCACTTGCCAAGTATCTGAATTTTAATCACGTGACAATAGGATGCCACAACAGTTGTACATGTAAAAAAATGTCCATAAGTCACTTTTTTCAGTGCTGTTGTAAGTTCAAATAATCACTAAAATGAACGGTTGTATGTTGAGGACTATCGTTAAGGTACACCGTTTGCATGATACGTGGTATATTTATATAATGCTCTTTCTTAATAAACAGTAATAATGTACCCAGGCAGCTCGGTGAGTGTTAAGTGCGCGGAAGAGTTTTCATTACTTGGAGAATCCATTTTGAAGGCCTGCCAGGAAGATCCTGTTTGAGCTTTTTAATCATGGTTTTCTTTCCTACAAAATGTGGGAAGCAATAGTGGTGATGAAAAACTGGCCCGTTCCTGTGAGTGAGATAAATTAAGCCACTTCACTAATTGTCAGAGCGAGAATATGGCCAGCGTAGAACAATTTGCATGCTAATATGATCCACGTGGGAGAGGAGCTCATAAAGCTTCAGGATTATGGGGAAAAACCAGACAATATGGTATGAAATTTCTGAGCAGAATGTTTCAAGAAGCTATCCTCTTTTCCCCTGACAACAGAGTTGCATACTGTCACAACTGTGGTTTTCCCTGTGGTAACATATGGCGATGAAAACAGAGCAAAATCAGGAAGGCTTGAATGAGGAAAAATGGAGGCCTTTGAACTGTGGGGCTGGAGAAAAAAAATTGCAATTCTGCAAATAGAATAAAATCATTCTATTCTCTATGATATAAAGCGGACTGCTGCCTGGATGCTCTCGTACTAACAGAAATAGAAGGGACCTTGGAGGTCTTCTAGTCCAACCCCCTGCTCAAGCAGGAGACCCTACACCTTTCCTGGACAAGTGGCTGTCCAGTCTCTTCTTAAAAGCCTCCAGTGATGGAGCACCCACAACTTCCAGTGGCGAGTGGTTCCACTGATTAATTGTTCTAACTGTCAGGAAATTTCTCCTTAGTTCTAGGTTGCTTCTCTCCTTGATTAGTTTCCATCCATTGCTTCTTGTCCTGCCTTCAGGTGCTCTGGAGAATAGGATGACCCCCTCCTTCTCTAGGGATGGAGCATCCACAATTTCTGGAGACAAGCTGTTCTACTGATTAATTATTCTCACTGTCAGGAAATTTCCGCTTAATTCTAAGTTGGATCTCTCTTGATAAGTTTCCATCTATTACTTCCTGTCTGTTCCATTCCATTCCATTCCAATCAGTGGATTCGCTTGCCTCCAGAAATTGTGGATGCTCCATCCACTGGAGGTTTTCAAGAAGAGACTGAACAGCCACTTTTATCAAATAGTATAGGGTTTCCTGCCTGAGCAGGGGGTTGGACTAGAAGACCTCCAAGGTCCCTTCCAACTCTGTCATTCTGTTATCTTCTGTTCTTTCTGGCAGCCCCTGAGATTTTTAAGAGGAGACTGGACATTCACCTGTCTGAGATGGTATTTTCCTGCTTGAGCAGGGGGCTGGACTAGAAGACCTCCAAGGTCCCTTCTAACTCTTCTCTTCTCTTCTCTTCTCTTCTCTTCTCTTCTCTTCTCTTCTCTTCTCTTCTCTTCTCTTCTCTTCTCTTCTCTTCTCTTCTCTTCTCTTCTCTTCTCTTCTCTTCTCTTCTCTCCTATTCTACTCTCTACTCTACTCTACTCTACTCTACTCTACTCTACTCTACTCTACTCTACTCTACTCTATTCCTATTCTATTCTATTCTATTCTATTCTATTCTATTCTATTCTATTCTATTCTATTCTATTCTATTCTATTCTATTCTATTCTATTCTATTCTATTCCATTCCATTCCATTCCATTCCATTCCATTCCATTCCATTCCATTCCATTCATATTCTATTCTATTCTATTCTATTCTATTCTATTCTATTCTATTCTATTCTATTCTATTCTATTCTATTCTATTCTATTCTATATTGTAAGACTGCTACCATGTCATCCTGTGACATTTTTTTAGACTAGACATACCTTTTTTTATTAGACTAGACATACCCAATTCCTGCAACTGTTCTTCATATGCTTTAGTGTCCAGTCCCTTATTTTCCCTTTCCTTTCCTTATCTTATCTTTTACCCTTAATTTCCATTCCCTTTTTTTTATTCCTTGCTTTCTGTATTTTGCTTACTCAGGAAAGCCATAATGTGATAGTGAATATGCATGTCCATAGCTAGTCTGAAGCTCATATATAGGCAGCTCTCCCATTGATCAATAGAGGTAGCTCTGGGGCGACAAAGGGAATGAATATTAACTTTCAAACCTTCTGGATGAATTTCCTCTGGCCATTTGAAGGAAATTAGAAAAAAAAATGACAGTAAGTCAATGTCTGGTATAGCTTACCCAAACGTCTGGCTCTGGGTAAGATTTTAGCTGTACACACACAATTCTGGATGCAGTACTATTTTCTTCAAGCAGTTCTCCAATTGAACATATGAAGAACGGTTGCAGGAATTGGGTATGGATAGTCTAGAGGAAAGAAGGACGAGGGGGGACATGATAGCAGTGTTCCCATATTTGAGGGGCTGCCCCAAAGAAGAGGGGGTCAACCTATTCTCCAAAGGTTCTACATTTAGGTAAGAAAAACCAAATGTACAGGTATAGTATAGGGAGTACCTTGCTCAATAGTAGTAACTGTGAGAGGGATCTCGGAGTCCTAGTGGACAATCACTTAAATATGAGCCAGCCGTGTGCTGCAGCTGCCAAAAAGGCCAACACAGTGCTAGGCTGCATTAACAGAGGGATAGAATCAAGGTCACGTGAAGTGTTAATACCACTTTACAATGCCTTGGTAAGGCCACACTTGGAATACTGCATCCAGTTTTGGTCACCACGATGTAAAAAGATGTCGAGACTCTAGAAAGAATACAGAGAAGAGCAACAAAGATGATTAGGGGACTGGAGGCTAAAATATATAGGAAAGGTTGATGGAATTGGGTAGGACTAGTTAATGAAGAGAAGACGAGGGGGGATATAATAGCAGTGTTCCAATATCTCAGTGCTGCCCCAAAGAAGAGGGAGTCAAGCTATTCTCCAAAGCGCCTGAAGGCAGGACAAGAAGCACCGGATGGAAACTAATCAAGGAGAGAAGCAACCTAGAACTAAGGAGAAACTTCCTGACAGTTAGAACAATTAACCAGTGGAACAACCTGCCTCCAGAAGTGGTGAATGCTCCAACACTGGAAGTTTTTAAGAACAGACTGGACAGCCATTTGTCCGAAATGGTATAGGGTTTCCTGCCTGAGCAGGGGGTTGGACTAGATGACCTCCAAGGTCCCATCCAACTTTATTATTATTATTATTATTAAAGCACCTGATGGCAGGACAAGAAGTAACAGATGGAAACTAATCAAGGAGAGAAGCAACCTGGAACTCAGGAGAAACGTCCTTATAGTGAGGACAATTAACCAGTGGAAGAACCTGCCTCTAGAAGTTGTGGGTGCTCCATCACTGGAGGTTTTTAAGAAAAGACTGGACAGCCACCTGTCTGAAATGGTATAGGGCAGAGGTGGGGAACCTTGGCTCTTTTATGACTCAGGAATTCTGGGAGTTGAAGTCCACAAGTCATAAAAGAGCCAAGGTCCCCCACCCCTGGCATAGGGTCTCCTGCTTGAGCAGGGGGTTGGACTAGAAGACCTCCCAGGTCCCATCCAGCTCTATTATTCTGTTCTGTTATTCTGTTATTCCAGTATTTGGAATGGGTTTGGGGAAACGGAAGAATTGTTTTGAGCTTTGCACGCGGCTCTCAGATTTCGCCTAATGAAAGGACCTGCCCCAGCTGATTCCTCAGGAAAGTGAAACTCTTGACTCCATTGAATTGAATCAAAACAATTCTTCTGTTTCCCCCAAACCCACCTGCCCCCCGCCCTGTCCAATCCACTGGCAGCCAATGTGATGTTGCAAGGTTGTTTTGGGAATGCTGAGGTGCTGGGCAGATAACAGGGCACCCTAAGGGCACAACAGCCTTGAAGCCAGGCTGGAACTGGCTGGGAGAGAGTCTGCTCCATCTCTGGAGAGAATTCCCCTCCCTAATTCCCAAGCAGTTACAAAGAAGAGGGGGCCAATTTATTCTCCAAAGCACCTGAAGGGAGGACAAGAAGCAATGGATGGGAACTAACCAAGGAGAGAAGCAACCTGGAATTAAGGAGAAACTTCCTAACAGTGAGGACAACTAACCAGTAGAACAGCCTGCCATCAGAAGTTGTGGGTGCTTCATCACTGGAGGTTTTCAAGAAGAGACTGGACAACCACTTGTCTGAAATGGTATAGAGTCTCCTGCTTGAGCAGGGGGTTGGACTAGAAGACCACCAAGGTCCCTTCCAGCTCTATTCTGATTGATTGATTGAAGGATGAAGAATGGCTGTTTGTATGCAGAAGACCATATTTGCACATGGAAAGACAGCTTTTGATTGGCTTGATAAGCATCTAAGAATTCATTTCCTATTAGCAGTAGTCCTCTACATACAATCATTTATTTAGTTACCATTCAAAATTACAACATTTAAAAAAGTGACTTATGATCGTTTTCACACTTATGACAACAACAACAAAATAATAATAATAATAATAATAATAATAATAATAATAATAATAATAATAATAATAATAATAATAATAATAATAATAATAATAATAATAATAATAATAATAATAATAATAATAATAATAATAATAAAAAGTTGGAAGGGACCTTGGAGGTCATCTAGTCCAACCCCCTGCTCAGGCAGGAAACCCTATACCATTGCAGCATCCAGACCAAAATTCAGATGCTTGGCATCTGGCATGTACTTATAACTGCTTCAGTGTCCCGGGGTCATGGGATCCCCTTTTCAATGGGGAAGCCGGATTCACTTAACAGCCATGTTACTAACTGAGCAACTGCAGTCCTTCACTTGATAACTGTGGCAAGCAAGGTCACAAAATGGGGCAAAACTCACTTAACTGCCTTGCAACTGAAATTTTGGGCTCAATTGTGGTTGTAAGTTGAGGACTACTTGCATTTCTATCTGAAATTTTTCCGTTGCTCTGCAGGTCTCCAAGTGTCCCTGCAGCCTGATCAGAAATATATATATATATGTATATGTTCAAAATTTTGTGGCTGACAAAGTGTTAAATGGGAGACTAGTATAGCTATTTCAAGCTCTTTTAGCTCTCATCAGCTAGTCATACCCCCTCTGGGATTCGAACCTGGGCAGCTTGCATGTTAGGCAGTTGTATTAACCATTAGGCCACAGGCTCCTCCTCACTCTTGTCAGTAGAGGCCAGGGAGGATATATATCTATGTGTTGGGTGGGAGCCTGTGGACTAATGGTTAATACAGCTGCCTAACATGCAAGCTGCCCAGGTTCGAATCCCAGAGGGGTAAGACTAGCTGATGAGAGCTAAAAGAGCTTGAAATAGCTACACTAGTCTCCCTTTTAACTCTTTGTCAGCCACAAAATTTTGAATTTACAGTGTTCACAGTAGTGAAGTCTGCCTGCAAAAGATGCTCCTAGACTGGAGTGAAACGCAGAACAGATTGCTTTACATTTGCCGGGTGTTCCACCCAACACATAGATATACTGTATGTATATGTATATATAACCCCAAGAGGAGCAAAATAGGAAGAAAACTTGCTAATAGTTTTTTTTTAATATATATATATATATATATATATATATTGGAAGATGGGACATTCATACACTACATTAAGTGCGTGTCGCCCAGGAAAAATTCCACTGCAATTTTCCTCTCCTTTAAAAAAAGAAAAAGAAAATAGAAATTGAAGCAATTTCCTTTCAATCGAATTGAAGGGGAATAATTGGGGAAACAAATAGCAGAAGGACCTTCCGTCATCAGCACCGTGCAGCTCTCAGATCTTTTTGTGTTGTGCTCTTTTATATAACGCAACGGAAGACACAATGCGCAGCCGAGGCTGTCTGGAGTGCCCTAAGAAAATGCGTTCGGTTAGTGACAGTCAGTGCATAATCTCATGAAATGATTCAAATGTAAGCACCTTTTCTTCATTTTAATATAAGTAGTCCTTGACTTAACGACTGTTGCAGTGTCCCCATGGTCGCGTGATCAGAATTTGAGCACTTGGCAACAAGCAGGTTGTGATTAGGGTTGCACTGCTCTGGGGTCACGTGACCACCATTTGTAACTATCCCTGCGGGCTTATGTCACTCAATAATTGTAATAATAGCAATAGCAATAACAATAACAATAAAAATAGCAATAACAATAATAATAAAGTTGGAAGGGTCCTTGGAGGTCATCTAGTCCAACCCCCTGCTCAGGCAGGAAACCCTATATCAGTGGTGGCGAACCTATGGCATGCGTGCCAGAGGCGGCACTCAGAGCCCTCTCTTTGGGCACGCGTGCCTTGCCCAGAGATGGCAACCATCCCTCTTCAACCAGCCACCCACTAACTCACCGAGGTCCCACGTGGCCGGATGTATCCCAGCATGGTGGGTTTCCCTCCCCCCCATCCCATCCCTCCTGGCCTCGCATGCTCTCCTTTTCCCGGGCATGACCCACTGCATTGCCTCCTCAGCTGTCGGCCAGCCGTCCAGCTCAGAGGCGGCTTCTCTGGCGGTGGGCTGCGGAGCCCCAGAATGCGCTGGTCAAGGGGCCGGCAGGCTGTGGCTGCTGACGGACACTGTCGGCCATGCACTCGCTGGCCTCTATGTGCGGGGGTCGATGGTGTCAGGCAGCAGCCTCCCCGGCCCCTGCCTTGCCTTGCCCTGCGACAATGGCACCCCCATCCTGCCACGCCTTGCCTCACCTCACCCCGCAGGACGAGCCTCCTGCCCACTGCCCCACCTGCCAGAGACCCCCTGGATCTCCCCCAACCCTGCCCGGCCCCCACAGGCATCCTTCCCCATGAGCAATATCGAGGTGACCACACCCACCTTGGCCACACCCACCCAGTCTGCTATGACCACCACAGCCACGCCCACCCAGTGGGCCACGCCCACCTGTCACCCGGCGGTAAATAAGTGGGTTTTGGGTTGCAGTTTGGGCACTCGGTCTCTAAAAGGTTCGCCATCACTGCCCTATATCATTTCAGACAAATGGCTGTCCAGTCTCTTCTTAAAAACTTCCAGTGTTGGAGCATTCACAACTTCTGGAGGCAGGTTGTTCCACTGGTTAATTGTTCTCATTGTTAGGAAATTCCTCCTTAGTTCTAGGCTGCTTCTCTCCTTGATTAGTTTTCATCAGTTGCTTCTTGTCCTGCCTTCGGGTGCTTTGTCTTGCTTAGCAATGGAAATTTGGGGGTCAACTGTGGTTGTAGGTTTTAAAGGTGCAATACTTTTGTTTTACATATTGAATGGCTATGTTCACACAACGCGTTTAACCTGGGTACTGAATTTTGTGCGAGGCAATGAATCAGAAGCTAACCAAACAGGTTGTCTTCACATCCACATAATGAATCACCAAACATGTCACCAAAGTCAGCGGTAACCGGTTGCATAATTGCATCTGTTTGCTCTTTACATGGCACACTACAGCAGAATAACAGAATAGCAGAGTTGGAAGGGAGCCTGGAGGTCATCTAGCCCAACCCCTTGCTCAAGCAGGAAACCCAATACCATTTCAAACAAATTGTTGTCCAATCTATTTTTAAAAGCTTCCAGTGTTGGAGCATTCACGGCTTCTGGAGGCAGGTTGTTCCACTGGTTAATTGTTCTAACTGTCAGGAAATTTCTCCTTAGTTCTAGGTTGCTTCTCTCCTTGATTAATTTCCATCCGTTGCTTCTTGTCCTGCCTTCAGGCGCTTTGGAGAAAAGCTTGACTCCCTCTTCTTTGTGGCAGCCCCTGAGATATTGGAACACTGCTATCATGTCAACCCTCGTCCTTCTTTTAATCAAACTAGACAGATTCATTTCTTGCAAGCATTCTTCTTATGCCTCCAGTCCCCTATTCATCCTTGTTGCTCTTCTCTGCACTCTTTCTAGAATCTGACTATAAAAACAATATGAAAAATCTAATAATAATGCTGGAAACTATCACCCCAGCCTGATGAACAAAGAAGCCTAAAAATACTGTTTCAAAAATTATCACTCTAGCTCTTCCTATCCCCCATTCATTTCCTTTGTGTTCCTCCCCTTGAAGTGTGGAACCTACAGAGATGCATTTACAATTACCTTGTGGCTGATTGTCATTCAGTTTTGCAGACAACCTTGGGGAATGTCTTGTGATAATATCTTATTGTTTGGCATCTTTCTGGCGCCAGCACGTTTCCATTTGATCCCTACCTGGACAAGATTTATGTCTGTGCTTTAGTTTGTCAGGACCAGCTCCAGATTGTGAATTCCTGTTTTCTTTTGTTCTCCTTCCCTTAAAAAACAAATGAGTAATTTACTTCCAGTCAGACATATGGAAGAGACATGGAGAGTGGAATATTTGCTGGATGCCGAGTCCTCGCGTCCGTTCCTAGATATACTCTGGAATTCTGAAGTTTTGATATCCAGATTTGAGTCGAGGATATCTATAGTGGAAAATCAAAGTAGAATTAGTAAAAAGAATCCTTTAGCCATCTGAGGACTTTGAACTTTTCCTTTGTTCAGAACAGGACACCCATATTATTTCTAAGCCAACAGGATGTCTATAGAGCAGAATATGAAAGAAGAATCTCCTTAGAGGTATACTGGCATGTAGGAAAGAGAGATGGGGCGAAGAGATGCTGCTAAAGGATGACATGAAAGCAGTGATCCAATGTTTAAGAGGCTGCCACAAAGAAGAGGGGGTCAACCTATTCTCCAAAGCACCTGAAGGCAGGACAAGAAGCAACGGATGGAAACTAATCAAGGAGAGAAACAAACTAGAATTAAGGAGAAATTTCCTGACAGTGAGGACAATTAATCAGTGGAACGACTTGCCTCCAGAAGTTGTGGGTGTTTCATCACTGGAGGCTTTTAAGAAGAGATTGGACAATCATTTGTCTGAAATGGTATAGGGTTTCCTGCTTAGGCAGGGGGTTGGACTAGAAGACCTCCAAGGTCCCTTCTGTTATTCTGTTATTCTGAAATGTCAGATAAGAGATATTAGCATGGCCTACAGCTGGATAATGGGTGGGGCAAAAGTTTCAGAAGAGTTGTCTTGTCTTGTTTCACAGGCTGTAAAGGAAATGGAGGGAGACTTGTACATTCAGACTTGCAAGATTTGGCCAAGATAGCTTTACAGCATGGGTAGTCCTTGACTAACACCACAACTGACAACATCCTAACTAACGCCCAACATCCTAGTGGACGATCACCTGACCATGAGCCAGCAGTGTGCAGCAGCAACCAAAAAAGCTAATACAATCCTGGGTTGTATAAACAGAGCCATAGAATCAAGATCACGTGAAGTACTAGTACCGCTTTATAAAATCCTAGTAAGACCACACCTGGGATACTGCAGCCAATTTTGGTCACCATATCACAAAAAAGATGTTGAGAGTCTGGAAAAAATTCAGAGAAGACCAACTAAGATGATGAAAGGCCTGGAGACTAAAACATACGAAGAACGGCTGCGGGACTTGGGTCTGGCTAATCTAAAGAAAAGAAGAAATAGGGGAGACATCATAGCAGTATTCCAGTATCTGAGGGGCTGCCACAAGGCAGAGGGGGTCAGGTTGTTCACCAGAGCACCAGAGGGAAGGACGAGAAACAATGGTTGGAAACTTATGAAAGAGAGGAGCAATCTGGAACTAAGGAGAAACTTCCTAACAGTGAGGACAATCAACCAGTGGAACAGCTTACCCCCAGAAATCGTGGGCACTTCATCACTGGAGATTTTCAAGAAGAGACTGGACAATCACCTGTTTGAGATGGTATAGGTTCTCCTGCTTGAGCAGGGGGCTGGACTAGAAGACCTCCAAAGTCCCTTCCAGCTCCTATTCTATTCTATTCTATTCTATTCTATTCTATTCTATTCTATTCTATTCTATTCTATTCTATTCTATTCTATTCTATTCTATTCTACTCTACTCTACTCTACTCTACTCTACTCTACTCTACTCTACTCTACTCTACTCTACTCTACTCTACTCTACTCTATTCCTGTTGCTAAGCGAGACAGAAGTTAAGTGAGTTTTGTCCCATTGTGCAACATTTCTTGCCACAGTGGTTAAGTGAATCACTGCAGTTGTTCAATTAGTAACACGGTTATTAACTGAATCTAGTTTCCCCATTGACTTTGCTTGTCAGAAGTTCGCAAAAGGGGATCAGATGACCCCGGGACACTGCAACCATCATAAATCTGAACCAGCTGCCAAGCATCTGAATTTTGATTACCTGACCATGGGGATGCTGGAATGGTCAAAAGTGTGAAAAACGGTCATAACTCACTTTTTTCGGTGCCGTTGTAATTTGGAACGGTCACTAAGTCGAGGAATACCTGTAAAGTAGAATTTGCTCACCTGTTGTGTTTCCTATCTGGTTAATTTGGGGAAGCTGAGAGAGATGAATGTATGCCAGCTTTGGTATATGATTAAGACTTCTCCCTTGTTGTTTGACATGCCACACAAACCCACACTCCTACATGGATGCAGACAGACACACTTTCATAAGGAATGTGCAAATTGCAAGCTCCTTTGGGGGTCCAAGAATTAATACAGATGATATGAGGTTTTTCAGAAGGAGCATTACGTTAAATTAAAATATTTCAGCCGTGAAATATTCAGAAGAAAGAAAAACATGCTCTTGTTTTATCCTAGCTATAGCAGGTGAAACAGAAAAAAAGATTTTATGTTTTGCTGTGATGTCCCTGACAGCTTTTGTGGCTTGTTTTAATGAATAGAAATGTCTCGTTCCATCAATCTAGGTCTGACAGGGCGATATTTGTAACATCTTTGTTATTATTCCCAAGATCCTTTTAAAACTTAAATAGACTTCAGTGTGCGATGTTATTGTATTCTAACCAGATATAGATTATTGTTAAGGATTAGAGATACCGTGTGAGTGTCAATACGAGTAACTGGGAAGTTAATTTATCTACCTTGTAACTGCTGGATGAAATTGATGTTGAGCATCAATAAACCAGAAATATCCTCTTTGTCATTTAGAACAAGAGTTACAAAAGCAGATTCTCCTAACTATCCCAAAGATGCTTTTTCACGAGGCAACTGGACTTTCTTGTTTTTTCTTTGAAGACGTTTCGCTTCTCATCCAAGAAGCTTCTTCAGCTCTGACTGGATGGTGGGGAATGGAAGGATTTATACTCCTTGCAGACAGCTGGTCATTTGCATTCTTTTACAGGGTCGTTGAGGCCACTTGGAGGTTTGTCTGTGTCCTCAGGGTCACCTCAGTGGTGCAAATGGGTCTGGAGTCTTCTTGGAATTGCTGAAAGGATTGTGTTGTAAACTGGAGATGGAGGATGTCATATCCCCCCCCCCCCGCCCCTGTTGAGAGAGGGCTGTTCAGTTTGGACCTAGATGGCTTCTTTGACCCCTCTTTCAAACGTGGTCCTCTTTGTCCAAAATGTGGACTTTGCTTTCTTCGAAAGAGCGTCTTTCGTCTTTTTGTCTTGATTCCCTACCATCCAGTCAGAGCTGAAGAAGCTTCTTGGATGAGAAGCGAAACGTCTTCAAAGAAAAAACAAGAAAGTCCAGTTGCCTCGTGAAAAAAGCATCTTTGGAATAACTATGACCTGGATGATGGAGAATCTCCATAGACTATATTAATATATATATTATATATTTCTATGTGTTGGCTGGAGCACCCGGTCTACCAAGTTTAGGATAAATCAGTCTGTTCTGCGTTTCGTTCCAATCTAGGAGCATATTTTTGCAGGCAGACATCACATACTGTGAATACTATAAATTCAAAATTTTGTGGCTGACAAAGAGTTAAATGGGAGACTAGTATAGCTATTTCAAGCTCTTTAGCTCTCATCAGCTAGTCATACCCCTCTGGGATTCGAACCTGGGCAGCTTGCATGTTAGGCAGTTGTATTAACCATTAGTCCACAGGCTCCCACCCAACACATAGATATATATCCTCCCTGGCCTTTACTGACAAGAGTGAGGAGGAGCCTGTGGCCTAATGGTTAATACAACTACCTAACATGCAAGCTGTCCAGGTTCGAATCCCAGAGGGGGTATGACTAGCTGATGAGAGCTAAAAGAGCTTGAAATAACTATACTAGTCTCCCACTAACTCTTTGTCAGCCACAAAATTTTGAATATTATATATTAATATATAACTATATTATAGATCCTATTACACAAACCTTATTCTAAACAAAGGTCGTGCCATAATGGAGCCTGCCATTTTCTTTCTTTTCCATTTTATTTCCATGGGTTTGTTTGTTCACTATGCTGTGCATCTCGCTGTCCAATATTTATCCTATTGCTGAAATCCTTCCTTTAAGGATGATCTTGTTATGTGTCAACTTGCATTACACAATTTAGTCATAGTGACTACAGGTAGTCCTTGACTTACAACAACAGTTAGTTTAGGGACCGTTCAAAATTACAACGGCACTGAAAAACGTGACTCACGACCGTTTTTCAAACTTACGACTGTTGCAGCCTCCCCAGGGTCATGTGATCAAAATTCAGAGGCTTGGCAACTGACTCATATTTATGACGGTTGCAGTGTCCCGAGGTCATGTGATCCCCTTTTGTGACCTTCTGACAAGCAAAGTCAATGGGGGAAGCCAGATTCACTTAACAACCGTGTTATTAACTTAACAACTGCAGTGATTCACTTAACAACCATCTCAAGAAAGGTCATAAAAATGGGGCAAATCTCACTTAATAACTTTCTTGTTTTGCAACATACATGTTGGCCTCAATTATAGTTGTAAGTTGAGAACTACATATATTACCAATTTGAGCTTCTTTATATTTGGCCCTAGTTTAAGGGTTTCCCCCCCCTTCTTTTGAATTAATTTGTTTTCAAATAATTTTATTTAAATGAACCTAGGGCCTCTAAATTGCTTCTAAATTTATTTCCCATTTGGCAGGTTCTCGTTCCTTGAAAGAAAGGATCAAAGATATCACCGCAATTTATTCAATCTGATCTGCTAGAGCAGGCTTCTTCTTATAGTCTTCCAGGATGTGAAAGAGTCTTTACTCCATGCAAAGAGGGAGCCTGAAAATCATTACACTGAAGCAGTGACGGGGAACAAGCAGTTAATCTCAAACTCAATATGAGCTAGCAGTTTGACAAGGCTGCTAAAAAGGGGCAAATGCTATTTTAGGTGGTACCAAGTCAAAATAGAATCTTGCAGTCCTGGGAAGCCGTACTTCCATTCTGTTCTGCACTGGTCTGACCCCATTTCAGGTCTAATGCTCAGGATAGGTAGTCCTCGAATTACGACCATAATAGTGCCGGGAATTTTTAATTAAGGAGAAACTTCCTAACAGTGAGGACAATCAACCAGTGGAACGACTTGCCTTCAGAAATCGTGGGCGCTCCATCCCTGGAGGTTTTTAAGAAGAAAGTAGACAGTCACTTGTCTGAAATGGTATAGGTTCTCCTGCTGGAGCAGGGGGCTGGACTAGAAGACCTTCAAGGTCCCTTCCAGCTCTATTCTATTCTATTCTATTCTATTCTATTCTATTCTATTCTATTCTATTCTATTCACTGGAGTTTTTTAAGAAGAAAGTAGACAGTCACTTGTCTGAAATGGTATAGGTTCTCCTGCTGGAGCAGGGGGCTGGACTAGAAGACCTTCAAGGTCCCTTCCAGCTCTATTCTATTCTATTCTATTCTATTCTATTCTATTCTATTCTATTCTATTCTATTCTATTCTATTCTATTCTATTCTATTCACTGGAGTTTTTTAAGAAGAAAGTAGACAGTCACTTGTCTGAAATGGTATAGGTTCTCCTGCTGGAGCAGGGGGCTGGACTAGAAGACCTTCAAGGTCCCTTCCAGTTCTATTCTATTCTATTCTATTCTATTCTGTTCTGTTCTGTTCTGTTCTGTTCTGTTCAGTTCACTGGAGGTTTTTAAGAAGAAAGTAGACAGTCACTTGTCTGAAATGGTATAGGTTCTCCTGCTTGAGCAGGGGGCTGGACTAGAAGACCTCCAGGGTCCCTTCCAGCTCTATTCTATTCTATTCTGTTCTGTTCTGTTCTGTTCTGTTCTGTTCTGTTCTGTTCTGTTCTGTTCTGGCTTTCCCCACGGACTTTGCTTGTTGG
>JALGBA010004162.1:490000-525840 GCA_023970755.1 Azemiops feae
GTTTTACGCCAAGTGCTTGTAACACAGATCGTGGAGATAGGGCACTCCATAGAACACACAACAAAAAATACAGTCTACATAGACAATTTAACTACTACTTTAAAATTCCCTCTTATGGATATACAATTCGTGCATTCCTAAAATATAAATTGTTTCTCACCTCTATACTATTATTCCAATTTTCAATTTATGCTTCTCAATCAAATTATATCTCTTGTTCTATTTCACATACATATCTGTAAATAAACATGAATTTATATATTTTAAAAACTATTGATAGACATAGTAATATAATAACATTATAATAATAATAATAAGACAATAATTATTTTATCATAAACAAGTAATATATAACTATTATATCTTAATATTTCTCAACTATATTCGCTTTCATATATTCTATCCAATATTTTCATAGATCAGTCCACGTCCCTAAAGATTCCAATTGTTTTCAGTTAATCCATTTAAGACCTCACTAATTACCATTCAATTCATCTAAATAAAAAATATCATAATATTTCACCAGGTCTCATATCTCAATCTAACTCCTTAATTATAAATTTTCCAATTTTTCTTCTTGTTGCCATTCCAAATCATAATCAATCCATAATTTAAATCTAGTGTTGACTCATACCACGTAACCTTAAAGATCTCAAAAATATTAGTTCAATCCACGTCCATAAGCCCTTTTTGACCCATCAATAAAATTTTAACTCTTATTTTTAAATCTAATTCTAGCTTTCCTTTTTTTGTGCCAGTAGGTTTCCACAACAGGGCCTCTAAGTCCTCCCATCTTAGTAACTGCTATTTTGTTTCAAAGATCCTGGAGCACGGGGAATTACCGAGGACTGGAAAAGAGCTGATGTAGTTCCCACTTCAAAAAGGGAAAAAAATGGACCCAGGAAATTACAGACCTATCAGCCTGACCTCAATACCTGGGAAGATTCTGGAAAAGATAATCAAACAACGAATCAGAACACCTAGAGGCAAACAAAATCACTACTAAAAGCCAACATGGGTTTGTCAAAACAGATCATGCCAGACAAACCTTTTGCATTCTTTGACCAAGTGACAAAATTAGTGGATCAGAGGAATGCTGTGGATATAATTTACTTGGACTTCAGTAAGGCATTTGATAAAGTAGATCACAACCTACTACTTGATAAAATAGAAAAATGTGGGTTAGACAGCATCACCACCAGATGGATTCGTAGCTGGCTGACCGGCCGTACTCAGCGTGTGGTCCTCAATGGAACCGCATCTACATGGAGGGAAGTGTGCAGTGGGGTGCCCCAGGGCTCTGTCCTGGGGCCAGTGCTCTTCAACATCTTCATCAACGTTTGGACGAGGGGATAGATGGGGAACTCATCAAATTTGCGGATGACACCAAGCTGGCAGGAATAGCCACACTCCAGAAGAAGGCTTAAGATACAGGAGGACCTGGACAGACTTGAAGATTGGGCGCTATCTACACAAATGAAATTCAATGGTGAAAAAAGTAGGTTCTACATTTAGGCAAGAAAAACCAAATGTACAGGTATAGTATAGGGGTACCTTGCTCAATAGTAGTAACTGTGAGAGGGATCTCGGAGTCCTAGTGGACAATCACTTAAATATGAGCCAGCAGTGTGCTGCAGCTGCCCAAAAAAGCCAACACAGTGCTGGGCTGCATTAACAGAGGGATAGAATCAAGATCACGTGAAGTATTAATACCACTTTACAATGCCTTGGTAAGGCCACTTGGAATACTGCATCCAGTTTTGGTCACCACGATGTAAAAAAGATGTTGAGACTCTAGAAAGAGTGCAGAGAAGGGCAACAAAGATGATTAGGGGACTGGAGGCTAAAGCATATCAAGAACGTTTGCTGGAATTGGGTATGTCTAGTTTAATGAAAAGAAGGACTAGGGTGACATGATAGCAGTATTCCAATATCTCAGGGGTGCCACAAAGAAGAGGGAGTCAAGCTATTCTCCAAGGCGCCTGAGGGCAGGACAAGAAGTAATGGATGGAAACTAGTCAAGGAAAGAAGCAACCTGGAACTGAGGAGAAACTTCCTGACAGTTAGAACAATTAACCAGTGGAACAACCTGCCTCCAGAAGTGGTGAATGCTCCAACACTGGAAATTTTTAAGAAGAGACTGGACAGCCATTTGTCTGAAATGGTATAGGGTTTCCTGCCTGAGCGGGGGTTGGACTCGATGACCTCCAAGGTCCCTTCCAACTTTATTATTATTATTATTATTATTAAACCTCTGCTAATAACAGAATAACAGAGTTGGAAGGGAACCTTGGAGGTCTTCTAGTCCAACCCCTTGCTGCAGCAGGAAACCCTATACCAGGGTAGGCAACCTTGGTCTTTTATGGACTCGTGACTCAACTCCCAGAATTCCTGAGCCAGCCATGCCTGAGGGGAAAGGGAGAGGTTTCCAAGCTGAGCCATGCTGGCTCAGGAATTCTGGGAGTTGAAGTCCACGAGTCATAAAAGAGCCAAGGTTGCCTACCCCTGCCCTATACCATTTCAGACAAATGGGTGTCCAGTCTCCTCTTAAAATCCTCCAGTGATAAAACACCCACAACTTCTGGAGGCAAGTCGTTCCACTGATTAATTGTTCTCACTGTCAAGAAATCCATGTTCGTTTATAGGTTCTGAACATGTTCTGTTCCAGGCCACGAGTACACACATACCGGAGGGAGGTAGATGTGTTTATTGTTACAACTAACCCCGATCATCCCTGAGCCCATCCCCACCCCCCATGTATTCAAAGTCTTTTCACCTAGTCCTGTTCAAATGCAGATTGACAAAAGTTTCCTCAAGGGACTTAGGTCAACGGTAACAAAGTAAAATCATCCAGGCTGATTTTAAAGGAAGGAATACTACTCCACTTAAACCAACATGCATTCTAGTCCTACCCTTGTCAACTAATGGTACCAATTGGCCTATCTGAGTCCTTTTTATAACATTTTGCAGAGGAAATCAGCAAAACGCTGGAGGGCTCATAATATCCAAAGAGAAGCAAAACAACATTGCATTTTTTTTCAGTGCAATGAAGTAAAATTGGTTTGCATCTATAGCACACACACACACACAAAACCACCAATAACCAGAAAGGAAAATAAATGACAATGTAAACAAAAAAACAAAAACAAATACAGAACTAAATAAAAAAGGAATGAGAGAAAGAATGAAACACATTAAACCGTCTACATTCAGCTCTTCAAAAACAAAGTAGATCTTCACTGCAAAATCTCCTATCGATCTAATTTTCTATAATGTTGATAAAAAGACAATTCATATATAAAAAGTGTACAAATGCTATTGCCGCAGTGCTTACCATTCAGCCCAAAATGATGTTGCTTCTTGCTTATCAAAGAATACAGCTGGATAAAGTTTATGTTCCAATTACAACGAAATGATACATTTTTGAGTGTCAATTCTGAGGTCAGGGAAGAAGCTAGCCATTTTTTTTTTTAAAAAAAAAATCCCCACAGCCAATTCCTGCAAATAGGCCTATTTGAATAGCCTGCAATACTGTAATTTGTTTTGCGCACTTTTAAAAAGAAAACACAGCAAAACAAACCCACTCACATTTATTTTAGATTTTTCAGATAGCGAAAGAAGAGAAAGCTAACACATCACCTCTTTTTCTATTCAAAAAATAACGCATTGCTTTTAGTTCTAGACATGGGGTGAAGTGTCAACAACAATGGAATGGAGTGGAGTGGAGTGGAGTGGAGTGGAGTAGAGTAGAGTAAAGTAGAATAGAATAGAATAGAATAGAATAGAATAGAATAGAATAGAATAGAATAGAATAGAATAGAATAGAATAGAATAGAATAGAATAGGCATAGGCATAGGCATAGGAATGAATAGAATAGAATAGAAATAAGAATGAAATGGAATAGAATAGAAATAGGAA
The DNA here is from genome assembly GCA_023970755.1 of Azemiops feae. Classification (NCBI taxonomy): domain Eukaryota; kingdom Metazoa; phylum Chordata; class Lepidosauria; order Squamata; family Viperidae; genus Azemiops; species Azemiops feae. The sequence goes on from JALGBA010004162.1 coordinate 493,920, forward strand.
TGAAATGGAATAGAATGGAATGGAATGAAATGGAATAGAATGGAATAGAGTAGAGTAGAGTAGAATTGAGTATAGTAGAGTAGAGTAGAGTAGAGTAGAGTAGAGTAGAGTAGAGTAGAGTAGAGTAGAGTAGAGTAGAGTAGAGTAGAGTACTTTATTCTATTTGTCTCCGGTGCAGAAGCTCTCAGTATACATGTAATAATAATCATAATAATGAAACCAAGAAGAGGGGGTAGTAGAGCGGTAGTAGGGGGTCATAAATTGAGGACCCTCTGTATAACAAATTTGAATGAATGGATGAATGAGTCATGTATGCTGATTGTAAATCTAAAGCAGAATATTTATGTCAGGAATAATCAAGCGGTTCTTGATCATAATAATTTGGAAAATGGTTCCAAAGTTCTAGTTGTATTCAGAATTATCCTGTTTTCGTATCACCTTTGTCTACCAGAGTACATTGGCTGAAAGTCGTTTGGCCCGCTTAGATAGGGCATTGCACTCGATGGTTGTTACACTCAGATTATCGAAACGTCAGCTGGTTTGATCTTGTTGTAACCAAAGTGGGACATTAAGGGAGAACCTGTTGGAGCGGCATCTATTTTTATACCATGTTTGTGTAGCAAATACAAACCAACAAGTGGAACAGAAATGGAATAAATGGGTTAATCGGCTTAAATGAAGCGTGAAGCAACCAAATGCAGAAGCTAACACTTCATGTTTTTATTTACATGCACTTTGAGTGATTTTTTTTTTTTAAAAAAATTGGATTCAAAGGTGACTAAGCCACTTACCTTTCAAACAGAAGCAGCATTATGTCTAGCATCATTATTCCAAATTGCTATAATGTGCTCAGATTCAGTCATCCTACATGAACAGGTTCGGAAAGAGCATTTTTACAGGTGAGCTGTCAAATATGGTCTTTTCTTAGATGCTACTGTCCTTGAGACTAATGCCCAAACTGGTCCTTCAGGACTCTTTCCAGTGTCCTTTCCATCCTGTTAAAAAAACCACGATTGCTTATGCTTACAGTGTAAAGCTGTTTTTAATCTATAAAACCTACTAACCTACTACTTGATAAGATAGGAAAATGTGGGTTAGACAGCATCACCACCAGATGGATTTGTAGCTAGCTGACCGGCAGCATGTGGTCCTCAATAGAACTGCATCTACATGGAGGGAAGTGTGCAGTGGGGTGCCCCAGGGCTCTGTTCTGGGCCCAGTGCTCTTCAACATCTTTATCAATTATTTGGACGAGGGGATAGATGGGGAACTCATCAAATTTGCGGATGACACCAAGCTGGCAGGAATAGCCAACACTCCAGAAGACAGGCTTAAGATACAGGAGGATCTGGACAGACTTGAACATTGGGCGCTATCTAACAAAATGAAATTAAGTGGTGAAAAAAGTAAGGTTCTACATTTAGGCAAGAAAAACCAAATGTACAGGTATAGTATAGGGGGTACCTTGCTCAATAGTAGCAACTGTGAGAGGGATCTCGGAGTCCTAGTGGACAATCACTTAGATATGAGCCAGCCGTGTGCTGCAGCTGCCAAAAAAGCCAACACAGTGCTAGGCTGCATTAACAGAGGGATAGAATCAAGATCACGTGAAGTATTAATACCACTTTATAAAGCCTTGGTAAGGCCACACTTGGAATACGGCATCCAGTTTTGGTCACCACGATGTAAAAAAGATGTTGAGACTCTAGAAAGCGTACAGAGAAGAGCAACAAAGATGATTAGGGGAGTTGAGGCTAAAACATATAAGGAACAGTTGCTGGAATTGGGTATTTCTAGTTTAATGAAGAGAAGGACCAGGGGGGACATGATAGCAATGTTCCAATATCTCAGGGGTTGCCACAAAGAAGAGGGAGTCAAGCTATTCTCCAAAGCAAGTGAAGGCAGGACAAGAAGCAATGGATGGAAACTAACCAAAGAGAGAAGCAACCTAGAACAGAGGTCTCCAACTATTCTCGGTTGACAGACCAGAGGAAAAGGGAGGGGGAAGCATTTTACGCACACACGCACGCACGCACGGACACACACACACAAATGGGACCACGAGCTTGCGCAACACAAATGGGGCGGTGCTAGCACCCGTGTGACACTCACTAGCACTTCCCTGTTTTTGCTGCATGGCGCCCTGTTTTCATAGTGGCAGCGCTAGCATATCTGGTCAGCCTATTCCGTGGCCCGATGGCCAGGAGGCCACGGTTTGGTAGTGGGCCACGATCCACAGGTTGCAGACCCCTGACCTAGAACTAAGGAGAAATTTCCTGACAATTAGAACAATTAATCAGTGGAACAACCTGCCTCCAGAAGTTGTGAATGCTCCAACACTGGAAGTTTTTAAGAGGAGACTGGACAGCCATTTGTCTGAAATGGTATAGAGTCTCTTGTACTTGAGCAGGGGTTGGACTAGATGACTTCCAAGGTCCCTTCCAACTCTGTCATTCTATGTTCTGTGTTCTAATGTATTCTTCCATGTCTTTCTTCCCCATGTTCACATTCTACCTCCCAAATGTGGGACTATTTTTTTCTTCTGAATGGTATAGGGTTTCCTGCCTGAGCAGGGGGTTGGACTAGATGACCTCCAAGGTCCCTTCCAACTTTATTATTATTATTATTATTATTATTATTATTATTATTATTATTATTATTATTATTATTATTATTATTATTATTATTATTATTATTATTATTATTATTGTTGTTGTTGTTGTTGTTGTTTGTTGTTTGTTGTTTGTTGTTATTATTATTTATATTAAAGGGTTGCTGAATAAATGGTTGTAAGTTGAGGACTACTAAAATGTTTATTTAGTGACTGTTCAAAGCACTGGAAACATGACTTATGACTGTTTTTCACACGACCACTGCAGCATCCCCAGGGTCACGTGATCAAAATTTAGATGCTTGGCAACTGACTCATATTTATGACCATTGCAGTGTCCCAGAGTCATGTGATCCCCTTTGACATCAAAGTTAATGGGGAAACCAGATTCAGTTAACCGTGTTGCTAATTTAACAATTGCAGTGATTCGCTTAACGACCGTGGCAAGAAAGGTCATAAAATGGGGAAAAAGTTCACTTAACAACTATCTCACTTAGCCACGGAAATTTTGGGCTCAGTTGTGGTGATAAGTTGTGTAAACAAATTAGAATGAACGAATGAACGAATGAGTCACGTCTGCTCATTGTAAATGTAAAGCAGAATATTCGTGTCAGGAATAACTAAAGCATCAACAGTTTTTGATCGTAATAGTTTGAAAAACGGTTCCAAAGTCCTTCCAGTTTGGGCTCAGTTGTGGTCGTACCTACTATCAGATTACTCGGCTGCGTCCCCTGAAGTTATTTCTTATTTTCTTCTTACACTTCAAGGCGAGCTGTGGTAAAACGTTCCCAAGTTGGTTTTACATTGCTTCATTGCATGCAGGTGCAATGAAAATGGTGGTGGGGTGGTCGTAACCTCTGCTGTCCAATGAATTGAGTCCACCCAACTCTTCACCCTGAGTATTATTGCTACTCCTTCGCAAATAAATCCGCTCCTCTTGGGAGAATCTTGCTGGCAAAATGCCCATCGTGGAGAGAGAGAAAGTTGCTACTTCCAGAGAAGCAAAGGAGAAGATACTTCTTCTCTTCTTGTAGCTGAATAAAGAGCCAGTTTCAGCTAACAACTTTTCAGACGTTTGCTCGACTGGGTGGTCTTATTGACAAAAATTGTTCCATGAATAGCCTTTGGAAGAAGAAGAAATAATGATCCTGTCTGACCAGACAGGGCAGCCAGCTTTATTGGGTAGGAAGACAATCAGGGGGGAATGACATGTGGAAGGGATCTCTTTATCACACAGATGTGCAATAAATGTTATCCTGGATACACATCTCCCCCCCCCCAAAAAAAAAACCCCACTGCAGTTCTATAGGCTGCATTAACAGAGAGATAGAGTCAAGATCACATTAAGTGTTAGTACCACTTTATAAAGCCTTGGTAAGACCACACTTGGACTATTGCAGCCAGTTTTGCTTGTCACGATATAAAAAAGATGTCGAGGCCCTGGACAAATTGCAGAGAAGAGCAAAACAGATGATTAGGGGACTGGAGGCTAAAACATATGAAGAATGATGCAGGAAATGGGTATATCTAGTCTAGTGAAAAGAAGGACTAAGGGCGACATGATAGCTATGTTCCAATATCTCAGGGGCTGCCACAAAGAAGAGGGAGTCAAGCTATTCTCCAAAGCACCCGAAGTCAGGACAAGAAGCAACGGATGGAAACTAATCAAGGAGAGAAGCAACCTAGAAACAAGGAGGAATTTACGGACAGTGAGAACAATTAATCAGTGGAACAACCTGCCTCCAGAAGTTGTGGGTGCTCCATCACTGAAAGTTTTTAAGAAGAGAGTGGACAACAACTTGTCTGGAAGGGTATAGGATTTCCTGCTTGAGCAGGGGGTTGGACTAGAAGACCTCCAAGGTTCCTTCCGTTATTTTATTATTTTAAAAAGGGCACGGGCAAGAGAGTTTGTAACCCAGTCATGTCTTCTCCTCCCCCCCATAAATCATCCCACCCTCTTTTTTCTTCTTCTCTCGGAGACATGTCTGTTGACTTTGTGCGTGCATTTATGCACACAGATATATTTCTAGCAATGGAGCAAGCTCTTTCTCTAGACTGATGGTTTAAGGAAGATAGAGAGAAATAATGCCTGGAGTTAATCATCGTGGAAAGAGTGATGCATTTGTTTTTGTTCTCATCTCAGTGCTAAGGCGTACTTTTATGGGGGAAAAGGGTGGAAGATAAGAATTCACATTTAGAAGGAAAAACGTAGTTTTGGGTGTCCTCATTGCAAGGACTTTTCCCTGATAAATAAGGTAACACCTACAGAGTGTGAGAAAGTCAGCTAGACTGATGTGTCTTCTGAACGTTTCAGAACTATGAGTTTTTCAGAAGGCACGATTTACAGGGTCAAATTCTCTCCACTATCAATTACCCAGTTTCCTTCTCCTGCGGAGAAGAAAGAAAGAAACCTTTCAATTGAGGAAAGAAATGAGATAACAAGAAACAGGGAAGTTGACTAAAACTGGCTAAGAGGTAATAAATGATACTTATACCATACCGGTTGTCCTCAACTGACAACAGCACATTTGGTGTCTGTTCAAAGTTACAAAGGCACTGAAAAAAATGACGTACAGCAGGGGTCCCCAACCCCTGGTCCGTGGACCGGTACTGGGCCGCGGCATGCCAGCAACCGGTCTGCACAAACAAGCAAAGCCCCATCATCCATGGGATGCAGGCAGGAGACAAAACCATGCCCCCCCTCTGGTTCGCGGAAAAACCTCTCTCCACGTAACCGGTCCCTGGTGCCCAAAAGGTTGGGGGCCTCTGACGTACAGTATCACCATTTTTCACACTTAACAACTGTTGCAGCAACCCCATGGTCAAATGATCTAAATTTGGATGTTTGGAAACTGACTCATCTTTATGACAGTTACAGTGTCCTAGGGCAGGGATGTCAAACTCACAACATCACATGATGTGTCGTGATGTATCACGACTTTTTTTTCCATTGCTGGCAATGGGGTGGGCGCAGTTTCGCTATGATGCATCCGGCCCATGGGCCGGCAGTTTGACACCCCTGTCCTAGGGGGATGTAATCTCCTTTTGTGACCTTCTGACAAGCAAAGTCCATGGGGAAGCCAGACTCAACAACTGAACAACTGCGTTACTAATTTAACAACTGTAGTGATACATTTAACAACTGTGGCAAGAAAGGTCGTAAAATGGAGCAAAGCTCACTTAACAACTGTCTCATTTAGCAACAGACAATTTGGGATCCATTGTGGTCGTAAGTGAAGGACTACCTGTACAGTATGTTGCTTCCAGAGGTCGTGAAATTGAATCTTTGGGATTCTGGATCCTCCCAAAGAAGTCAATGCAGATGTTCAGTTGCTAGAAACTCCAGACATCTTGACCATGTAACAAAATGCAATAATGTTTAGATATCTGTGCCATGGAGAACCACTTAAAGGGCACTAGATATGTAGATATGCAGGGGATGGAGTGCATATATCTATACATCCTGTTTCTAGGTTAGGTCAACTTGTGTTGAATGGAAATCCTTGCATAAACCCAATATTGTGTTGAAATGGGACAGTGGAATACATTAAGCAACCTAGAATTAAGGAGAAATTTCCCAACAGTGAGAATAATTAACCAGTGGAACGGCTTGCCTTTAGAAGTTGTGGGTGTTCCCTCACTGGAGGTTTTTTTTAGGAAAAGATGGGATAGACATTTGTCTGAAATGGTTGAGCATTTCCTGCCTGAGCAGGGGGTTGGACTAGAAGACCTCCAAGGTCCCTTCCAACTCTGTTATTCTGTTCTGTTAAGGAGTGACACACAGATCATGCCAAGCTTGCCTTCTAATCCTTTCATCCAAGATCCATTTTTGGATTTTTTTTTTCATAAAAAAGTCCATTAAAAGGATAAGAAAATTAAAAAGGGAAAGAAAAAGAGCTGTAGTGGTGAAGTGGTTAGAATGCAGTACTGCAGACTAACTCTGCACACTGCCAGCAGTTCAATCCTGACCGGCTCAAGGTTGACTCAGCTTTCCATCCTTCCAAGGTCAGTTAAATGAGGATCCAGATTGTTGGGGGCAAATATGCTGACTCTGTAAACTGATTATAGAGGACTAGAAAGGATTATGAAGCAGTATGTAAGTCTAGATCACCACAGATGGGGACTGCAGCCAAGAAATTAAAAGACGCTTGCTATGGAAAGCTATGGCAAATCTAGACAGCATACTAAAAAGCAGAGACATCACCCTGCCAACAAAAGTGCGTATAGTCAAGGCCATGGTTTTCCCAGTTGCAATGTTTGGCTGTGAAATTTGGACCATAAGAAAGGCTGAGCGCCAAAGAATTGAGGCCTTTGAACTATGGTGCTGGAGAAGACTCCTGCGAGTCCCCTGGACTGCAAGGCGATCAAACTGGTCAGTCCTAGAGGAGATCAACCCTGACTGCTCTTTAGAAGGCCAGATCCTGAAGTTGAAACGCAAGTACTTTGGCCACCTAATGAGAAGGAAGCACTCACTGGAGAAGGGCCTAATGCTGGGAAAGATTGAGGGCAATAGAAGAAGGGGACGACAGAGAATGAGGTGGCTGGATGGAGTCACTGAAGCAGTAGGCGTGAGCTTCAATGGACTCCAGAAGATGGCAGAGGACAGGAAGGCCTGGAGGAACGTTGTCCATGGGGTCGCGATGGGTCGGACACGACTTTGCAACTAACAACAACAATGTAAGTCTAAGTGCTACAATTCCTACAATAACATTTCCCATGTTATTGATCTTTTTCTCGGAACTTGAGTCCTACTTTTATGTTTCTTTTGTTGTTTCTCAGAATTGGACATCCTGCTTTCCCTAATGACTTGCAAACGCATCTGTTTTTTATTTTATCTTGTTAGGAGACAGACAAACAATCTTCGCCATTCTCCTTGAAATGCCTTTTGAAATGTGAAGACCGTTGCATTTGCTAAACCCCTGCGAAGGAAAGGATCTCCTGTAGTTTTAAATGATCTACAAGGGCAAAGACAGTTATTATTCAACTGACAGTGACACATAAAAACCAATGTCCCGCAAAACAAAACATCCTGGGTGAAAAAAACAAACAAAACCAAAACAGAGGCATTCCTATAATTGGCAGTTCACAGTCCTGTTCCTATTTTACCTGAAATTAAGCTGTCAGTTGATTGCTGAGGACACCTATATAGTACAGCGTTATTAGCTGACCTAGGTCACTCTATCTTAACCTGTTTTCCAGATGTTCCTTGTCACCATTTCTACCCCATCATTTCCAGCCAGCATGGCCACTGAAAGTTTCATAGATCCATTCGTCGAGATTGAAAATCCCCACTTTTTAACAGAAAAAAAAAGCTAAAGTTGATGCCAAGTTATTTTCGTTGACATTTACAAGTATTACTATGTCTACGGAACTATTTTTGTGTGCCAGCACATATGCAGATGGATTTGCATTAACTGATGCAAATCTATATCCAGTTTCTTTCGGTATCATAGGCACTTGGCCTAAATTTTCCACAATTATACCTGGAAAAGGCCACTGTTGTTTTGTTTTTTTTAAATGCATATGCATAGTCAATTTTGGGCTGCAAACTATTGTAAAATTCAGAAAAGAGCAAAAGTGTGGTGATGTTATGATCTTCATTACTGATCTTAAAAATGCAAACTAGGGTGATTCTCTTAAAAGTGAAGATTAAAAAAATATCTACATCTCTTTTACAGATGTGTACCAACACACCTCTCTTCAGTCCAGTATAGTTATTCACTCCATGTTTCTATCTATCTATCTATCTATCTATCTATCTATCTATCTATCTATCTATCTATCTATCTATCTATCTATCTATCTATCTATCTATCTATCTATCTATCTATCTATCTATCTATCTATCTATCTATCTATCTATCTATCTATCTATCTATCTATCTATCTACCTACCTACCTACCTACCTACCTACCTACCTACCTACCTACCTACCTATCATCTATCTATTTCTGTCTCTTTCTATATTAGATTTCAATATCAAATATTAAAATACAAATTAACATAAGGGGGATAGAGAAAGAGAACAACAAAACAAATTCAAAATGTCAAAAATTACATCATACAAATTTAATACAAGTGGCTACTGACATTCTTTCAGTACAGAGATATTAATAACACCCAGTGTTCTTTGTGGTTCCTTAATTAGGCTGTTGTCTTCTGTTATTTGTCAAACTCAGAGAGTACCAAGGACCCCATAGTTTGATCTTAAACTACAAATATTCTCTTCTATTAGAATTTAAATTTCTCTGACAACATCCAACCACTACTTTACTCCAGTGAAGGGATACTTCTGCACCACAATCAGGCAATACCTAAAGTTCAAACTTATATATAAATTAATGAAAGAAACATTTCTGGGTCCTGCATACTTCTTCAGATACTTAATGAATATCGCCAATAAGATCATATCAAGAATGGCTGATACAAGTTTCCATCCATCCATCCATCCATCCATCCATCCATGGCGGTCTAAAATAAATATAGGCCATTACAAATACACAACAGGTCAATCCTTATTACTTACTTCTTATCTAAACCTGCTTGGATCTTACTCACCTGGACGTGTGACCACATGACAAATCTGATCTCACTGGACTGTTCAAAAGTATAGGCCTCCAGGCCAAATCTGGCAAGTGTTCTAGAAGTGTCCATCAATTTATACATATTTATTCATCTATGGGTATCACAGCTGTCATGTTGGGTGTTTTACGATTTTGTTTACCTCGGTTCTTTGATATATTTATGGTTTTGCTGGTTCCAGCAACTTTAGCTAGGACTAAGAAAGATCTCATCCATGGTGGTGCTTTGCCACACAGAAAGGATTTCTATTGCCCAATCTGATTCTAATAGTAATTACTGAAGCAGTTACTTCTGCCTCTTTAGGTAATGATAGAGCAGTGATGGCGAACCTTTTAGAGACCCAGTGCCCAAACTGCAACCCAAAACCCACTTATTTATCACCGGGTGGGCGTGGCTGTGATGGTCATGGCAGACTGGATGGGTGGGGCCAGGGTGGCGGGGGCCAGTCCCTCACCATCTCTGGGGCACGGCATGGGTGCCCACAGAGAGGGCTCTGAGTGCCGCCTCTGGCACGCGTGCTATAGGTTCACCACCACTGTGGTAGAGCATTTAATTTTTCAAAATTTCCCTTCTCTCTGTGGCTAGGGTCTCTCTCTCTCTCTCTCTCTCTCTCTCTCTCTCTCTCTCTCTCTCTCTCTCTCTCTCTCTTTCTCTTTCTCTTTCTTTGTATGTGTGTAAGTGTGCTCACCTTGAGAAAATGTCCCAGCAACTCTACAGTTGATTTGATTTTAATCTACCAGCCACCTGAGAGCAGTTTTAAACTAATCCCCATTTTCTTGGCATTTGAGCTCAATAAACATGAATTAAATTATTTACACAAGGGACATAAGGTTTGGCAAACACGCACCATTTTTAACAGTTTATAGGCAGCACTTGGATCTTAACCTTAGTGAGAAAAAAGATCTTCTGGAAGGAAACTGGAAGCGTGTAGAGATGTTATCAGTGGTTTCCTGAGGGACTCTTCTAATCCGAAACAGGATAATCATCCCATCAGGCCTCTGTAGTTAAACTCTTCTGGGAATTGAACCAGGAGCCTATGGATTTTTGGAGCTGGTGATGATGACTATTGGTGGGGTGAAGTGGGAGGGAAGAATCAATCCGAACTTAAGAAAAGAAAGAGAATCTTGAGACTCACAAGATAATAAGAATTTGCCCAACACATTTCCTGGGCTCCAAGATCACCGCAGATGGGGACTGCAGCCAAGAAATTAAAAGACGCTTGCTCCTGGGGAGGAAAGCTATGGCAAATCTAGACAGCATACTAAAAAGCAGAGACATCACCCTGCCAACAAAAGTACGTATAGTCAAGGCCATGGTTTTCCCAGTTGCAATGTATGGCTGTGAAAGTTGGACCATAAGAAAGGCTGAGCGCCAAAGAATTGAGGCCTTTGAACTATGGTGCTGGAGAAGACTCCTGCGAGTCCCCTGGACTGCAAGGCCATCAAACCGGTCAGTCCTAGAGGAGATCACCCTGACTGCTCTTTAGAAGGCCAGATCCTGAAGTTGAAACTCAAGTACTTTGGCCACCTAATGAGAAGGAAGGACTCACTGGAGAAGAGCCTAATGCTGGGAAAGATCGAGGGCAAGAGAAGAAGGGGACGACAGAGAATGAGGTGGCTGGATGGAGTCACTGAAGCAGTAGGCGTGAGCTTAAATGGACTCCAGAAGATGGTAGTAGGCGTGAGCTTAAATGGACTCCAGAAGATGGTAGAGGACAGGAAGGCCTGAAGGAACATTGTCCATGGGGTCGCGATGGGTCGGACACGACTTTGCAACTAACAACAACAAAAACTATTGTAAAGCCTTATATACTGTGCTTTTACAGATGCTTTTTGGAATAAGTTTTTTCTACTCGGGAGCACCCGCAAATTCTGGAGTCAGGCTGTTCCACTGATTAATTGTTCTCACTTTCTCCTTAGTTCTAGGTTGCTTCTCTACTTGATTAGTTTCCATCCATTGCTTCTGGTCCTGCTTTCTGGTACTTTGGAGAACAGATTGACCCTCTCTTCTTTGTGGCAGTCCCTCAAATACTGGAACACTGTGTTGAAGGAAAAATCTTCATCAGGGTTCGGTCCAAGCTGGGAATAAACAACATGACGACTGCTTTAGAAAGAAGGTTGCAGTTATTGAAGAGGAGAGCCAGACAGAAAGATGGCTCTGGGAAAAGGGAATGGGTTTTTATACCTTCTTGGGCTTTTGTTTGGAGCTGTTCCTATGGCATGAATTTTGACCTGAGTCTGAGTGTGCCTTTCTGGTATTCTGATGGTGGTGGGTTAATCCTATTATGTCCTGCTATTATGTCCTATTATATCCTGCTTCCCTGGGGCTGTGGCTGATGACTGTTGGATTTTTGGTGTGAGGGATTGTTGATTCTAGGGACCTTTCTTTCTAATCCCAGCTTCCTGACTCCAATCTTTATGACAAGATTATCACATCTGCATTTCTGCAGAGCTGGTTTCTGTCTGGGGCAGAGAGACTTGTGGGGGGCGGGGTTGGTTTCTGCCTTTAAAATCCTTTGGGGAAATATATTCTGCCTTTGGGGAAATATATTCTGCCTTTTTAATATTTCCCAAAATATTAAATAGTCAAGCTATTCTCCAAGGCGCCTGAAGGCAGGACAAGAAGCAATGGATGGAAACTAGTCAAGGAGAGAACCAGCCTAGAATTAAGGGTAAATCTCCTGACAGGGAGAACAATTAACCGGTGGAACAACCTGCCTCTAGAAGTTGTGGGTGCTCCAACACTGGAAGTTTTTAAGAAGAGACTGGACAACCATTTGTCTGAAATGGTATAGAGTTTCCTGCCTGAGCAGGGGGTTGGACTCGATGACCTCCAAGGTCCCTTCCAACTTTATTATTATTATTATTTCTTTCTCTGGATTCTTCCCACAATTGTTATCATGCCTCCCCTATCATGTCTAATCCTTCTTTTCATTAAACAAGACACACCAAATCCCACTGATGTTCTTGCTTTTCCATATTCGGCTCATGCTTTCCCATAGATAACCCTTCTAATTAAATCTTCAGACTTCTCTGGGGACAGAATTCATGGGCAAATAGTTCAAGAGGTATCCACCAAGAATAGGAGTCTTCAAACTTGGCCCCTTCATGACTCGTGGACTTCAACTCCCAGAATTCCTCAGCCAGCATGGGGGAACTATGGCCCCTTCATGACTTGTGGACTTCAACTCCCAGAATTCCTCAGCCAGCATGGGGGAATTATGGCCCCTTCATGACTTGTGGACTTCAACTCCCAGAATTCCTCAGCCAGCATGGGGGAATTATGGCCCCTTCATGACTTGTGGACTTCAACTCCCAGAATTCCTCAGCCAGCATGGGGGAATTATGGCCCCTTCATGACTTGTGGACTTCAACTCCCAGAATTCCTCAGCCAGCATGGGGGAACTATGGCCCCTTCATGACTTGTGGACTTCAACTCCCAGAATTCCTCAGCCAGCATGGGGGAATTATGGCCCCTTCATGACTTGTGGACTTCAACTCCCAGAATTCCTCAGCCAGCATGGGGGAACTATGGCCCCTTCATGACTTGTGGACTTCAACTCCCAGAATTCCTCAGCCAGCGTGCCTGTGGAGTCGAAGTCCACAAGTCATAAAAGGGCCAAGTTTGAAGACCCCTGATCAAGAAGCTTGAAGATCAGTAGTGAGTCAGAAATCTTGCAGATGGAAAACTGAAGAAGGGCGATATTAACAGCGGGAATACCTTGTTCAAATTCCCACTCAGTGCTCTAGCTACTTTGAGGAGAGACAAACTGATGTTTTCCCCATCAGTAGCACAAGTGATTCCTCCCTTCACGGATGCTTCTGCTCACAGGTAGGTTTTGTTTTTTGTTTTGTCTCAAAATCTGCACTGTTGCTATTAATGGTGCCTGAGATTCCAGGAGGAAAATATGAGGATAAAAATGTCATAAAGAAATAATATAACGTTATTTTTCTAGCCAACTCACATACAATGTTCAGCAGCAGGTGTTCCTTGCTGTCGTCAAAATTGTTGACTACCTTTCTTGCAGACCAATCAGCCGGGAAATAAAGGTTGACTGTGTCATGTGTTAGCTTTGGGAGATTTAATGTCAGGTTATCGATAGAGGAGAATATTTGTAGCTGGGGGTTGAAATGAGGGATCCTTGGTGCTCTCTGAGCTTGGTGGGACTATTTTGGGACTCCTAGAAACCAGGAGACTGAGAGTTCTAGTCCCGCCTTAGGTGTGAAAGCCAGCTGGGTGACTTTGGGCCAATCACCAGGAGGCTGTGAGTTCTAGTCCCACCTTAGGCATGAAAGCCAGCTGGGTGACTTTGGGCCAATCACCAGGAGATGGTGAATTCTAGTCCCACCTCAGCCATGAAAGTCAGATGGGTGACTTTGAGGCAATCACCAGGAGATGGTGAGTTCTAGTCCCACCTTAGGCATGAAAGCCAGCTGGGTGACTTTGGGCCAATCACCAGGAGACTGTGAGTTCTAGTCCTGCTTTAGGCATGAAAGTCAGCTGGGTGACTTTGTGCCAGTCACCAGGAGACTGTGAGTTCTAGTGCCACCTTAGACATGAAAGCCAGCTGGGTGACTTTGTGTCAATCACTAGGAGACTGTGAGTTCTAGTCCTGCTTTAGGTATGAAAGCCAGCTGGGTGACTTTGGGCCAATCACCAGGAGGTTGTGAGGTCTAGTCCCATCTTAGACATGAAAGCCAGCTGGGTGACTTTGTGTCAATCACCAGGAGACTGTGAGTTCTAGTCCTGCTTTAGGCATGAAAGTCAGCTGGGTGACTTTGTGCCAGTCACCAGGAGAGTGTGAGTTCTAGTGCCACCTTAGACATGAAAGCCAGCTGGGTGACTTTGTGTCAATCACTAGGAGACTGTGAGTTCTAGTCCTGCTTTAGGCATGAAAGCCAACTGGGTGACTTTGGGCCAATCACCAGGAGGCTGTGAGTTCTAGTCCTGCTTTAGGCATGAAAGTCAGCTGGGTGACTTTGTGCCAGTCACCAGGAGAGTGTGAGTTCTAGTGCCACCTTAGACATGAAAGCCAGCTGGGTGACTTTGTGTCAATCACTAGGAGACTGTGAGTTCTAGTCCTGCTTTAGGCATGAAAGCCAACTGGGTGACTTTGGGCCAATCACCAGGAGGCTGTGAGGTCTAGTCCCATCTTAGACATGAAAGCCAGCTGGGTGACTTTGTGTCAATCACCAGGAGACTGTGAGTTCTAGTCCTGCTTTAGGCATGAAAGCCAGCTGGGAGACTCTGTGTCAATCTCCAGGAGATGGTGAGTTCTAGTCCCACCTTAGGCATGAAAGCCAGCTGGGTGACTTTGGGCCAGTCACTCTCTCTCACCCCAACTCACTTCACAGGGTTGTTGTGGGGAAAATAGGCGGAGGAACAATATGTTTGCCACCTAAACTTATTTTTAAAACAATAAAAGCCAGATATAAATACATTTAAAACACTTTCTTAACCACAATACAATAGACACCATTCTACATAACAGAGGAATAAATAAATAAACCAAAGCATAAACTGATTGTAACCATTCTGATTCAAAATACAATCTGAGGTTTATTTATTTTTTCATTCTCATGTTTACTTCTGCAACTGTTCTGCAAATCACAAAAGACACCAATAAACTGTTCAGGATGAGAATAAATTGTGAAGTTTATGTTGTCAATTAACTATATCTCAGCAACATAATACAGAATTGCATTATCTATGATAACAGATAATGTAATAAAATGCAATGTAATGATAATGTAATAAAATTACATAGAGTATATATCTATACTCTATGTAATTAATGCAACAATACAATAATAATATAATAATTCTGGGGAGGATGTATCTACTCGGTTGTCAAAAGTCAATATCAGCTTGATGGCACTCAGTCAAGTTGATTAGGAAATTAAAATCAATATTAAACTATGAACATATAAAATACGTGGGAAAAGAAGTCTGCATTGCAGATAGTAGAAAATAGAAATTTCTCTTTAATTCCCATTATTTTCATCCCAAGGAATACAATTCAGTTCTTTCAGTTTAGGAAGAGAGGCAAGGGTCACGTTGTGCAAAAGAAAAGAATATTTTATCAATGAATGCATCATAAAATCCAAATGTCATAAAGGGAAAGGATAGCCTAAAAAAATATGGGTGGAGAAACGAGGCTGGGGAAACCTGCAGAATCCAGCTTCTGCAGATTGTAGATAGTCCTTGAGTTACGGTCTTGAGTTATAAGTTGTGATGGTGATAATGCTGGTTTCCAGCAAGATTGTTGCACGTTGTGGTCACGTGACTGCAAGGCATTGCAGATGGAGTGCCCAAAATACAGTCACGTGACCTGGGTGGGCGGGGCAACATCAGAACTCTGAAATCAGGTCTTAAATCATTTTGAGGAGTCGGTTGTATCTTCAAATCTTTAAACTTCTTGTGTGGGACAGATAACAACAACAACAACAACAACAACAACAATAATAATAATAATAATAATAATTAATAATAATAAAAAAGTTGGAAGGGACCTTGGAGGTCATCGAGTCCAACCCCCTGCTCAGGCAGGAGAACCTATACCATTTTGGACAAATGGCTGTCCAGTCTCTTCTTAAAAACTTCCAGTGTTGGAGCATTCACCGCTTCTGGAGGCAGGTTGTTCCACTGGTTAATTGTTCTAACTGTCAGGAAGTTTCTCCTTAGTTCTAGGTTGCTTCTCTCCTTGATTAGTTTCCATCCGTTGCTTCTTGTCCTGCCCTCAGGCGCCTTGGAAAATAGCTTGACTCCCTCTTCTTTGGGGCAGCCCCTGAGATATTGGAACACTGCTGTCCTGTCCCCCCTCGTCCTTCTCTTCATTAAACTAGACATACCCAATTCAACAACCGTTCCTTATATGCTTAGCCTCCAGTCCCCTAATCATCTTTGTTGCTCTTCTCTGTACTCTTTCTAGAGTCTCAACATCTTTTTTACATCGTGGTGACCAAAACTGGATGCAGTATTCCAAGTGTGGCCTTACCAAGGCATTGTAGAGTGGTATTAATACTTCGCGTGATCTTGATTCTATCCCTCTGTTAATGCAGCCTAGCACTGTGTTGGCTTTTTTGGCAGCTGCAGCACACTGCTGGCTCATATCTAAGTGATTGTCCACTAGGACTCCGAGGTCCCTCTCACAGTTACTGCTATTGAGCAAGGTATCCCCTATACTATACCTGTGTATTTGGTTTTTCTTGCCTAAATGTAGAACCTTACTTTTTTCACCATTGAATTTCATTTTGTTAGATAGCGCCCAGTGTTCAAGTCTGTCCAGATCCTCCTGTATCTTAAGCCTGTCTTCTGGAGTGTTGGCTATTCCTGCCAGCTTGGTGTCATCCGCAAATTTGATGAGTTCCCCATCTATCCCCTCGTCCAAATCGTTAATGAAGATGTTGAAGAGACCACAATTGAGCCCAACATTTCTGTTGTTGAAGGGAGTCATTTGTTAAGTGAATTTTGCCCCATTTTATGACCTTTCCTGCCCCGGTTGTCAAGTGAATCGCTGCAGTTGTTAAGTTAATGACACAGTTGTTAAATCAATCTGGCTTCCCCCTTGACTTTGCTTGTCAGAAGGTCGCAAAAGGGGATCACGTGACTCCCCAAGACACTGAAACCGTCGTAAATATGAACTGGTCAGCAAATGTCTGAATTTTGATCACGTGACCGTAGGGATGCTACAACAGGTTGTAAGTATGAAAAACTGTCATGTCACTTTTTTCAATGCTGTGGTAACTTTCAACTGTCACTAAATGGACTGCTGTAAGTCGAGGACAACCTGTACTTGATGTGCTGTGAATGACATGGAGCAGGGGTTGTTTTCCTTACAGTCTTGAATGACATCTGGATACACCTCAGAATCCCTTTATGACCACCCATTTCAAAGAACATTTGGATCAGATCCTAGCACAGGGGTCTTCAAACATGGCCCTTTTATGACTTGTGGACTTCAACTCCCAGAATTCCTGAGCCAGCATGGGGGAACTATGGCCCCATTATGACTTGCGGACTTCAACTCCCAGAATTCCTGAGCCAGCATGGGGGAACTATGGCCCCTTCATGACTTGAGGACTTCAACTCCCAGAATTCCTCAGCCAGCATGGGGGAACTATGGCCCCATTATGACTTGCGGACTTCAACTCCCAGAATTCCTGAGCCAGCATGGGGAAACTATGGTCCCTTCATGACTTGTGGACTTCAACTCCCAGAATTCCTCAGCCAGCATGGGGGAACTATGGCCCCTTCATGACTTGTGGACTTCAACTGCCAGAATTCCTCAGCCAGCATGGGGGAACTATGGCCCCTTCATGACTTGAGGACTTCAACTCCCAGAATTCCTCAGCCAGCATGGGGGAACTATGGCCCCTTCATGACTTGAGGACTTCAACTCCCAGAATTCTTCAGCCAGCATGGGGGAACTATGGCCCCTTCATGACTTGTGGACTTCAACTCCCAGGATTCCTCAGCCAGCGTGCCTGGTTGAGGAATTCTGGGAGTTGAAGTCCACAAGTCATAAAAGGGCCAAGTTTGAAGACCCCTGACATGGAGAATTCCAACCAAGGTCACCTCAGTTGTTTTCCTTACAGTCTTGAATGACATCTGGATACACCTCAGAATCCTTTTATGACCATCCATTTCAAAGAACATTTGGATCAGATCCTAGCACAGGGGTCTTCAAACTCGGCCCTTTTATGACTTGTGCTGGCTGAGGAATTCTGGGAGTTGAAGTCCACAAGTCATAAAAGGGCCAAGTTTGAAGACCCCTGTACCTAGCATATCCCTGGTATTTATTGTGGTGAATCTATGATTCACGTCCTGTAGTCCTGTTAGCATTCCATATTTGACTTTCTAAAGATACTATTGACTTTACTACCACTTCAGCCTTCAAAGCAAGGATACCTGAATGTCATCCGAGACAAGCCGTGTGTGTTTAACCTAGGAAATGCATTTCCTTGTCTTTCTTTTTTACCCTGGAACATTAATAATTTACCTTTGAAGGTATTAGAATGGCATTAATTTCCCCTCATTTTTACATGGTTTGTAGGAGGCAGTCAGGTTTCTCCAAGACTCTTTCATGAACAAGCTTTTTTGAAAATCTGTGGCTTGCCTATCGGTTATGAATAATGAAGAGGCCTAAACTTGAAAAAAGCAGTAATTTGCATTTATGACAGTTGCCAGCTGATGAAGGCTGGTGAATTAGAATCAACACCTAAAAGAACACACACACAAACACACACACACACACACACATGTTGGACAAAATATAACTAGCGAGCAGGCAGAAGAATGATTTCCTAAGCTCCTTGTATTTTTAATTTTATAGCTGAAAGACTGGTGTTTTTAACTGGGATTTAGTGGTCTTTTAAACCAGTTCTTTAATTTGAATCAATCTTGTATCCTGGTTTTTTAGAAGGGAGCAAGAGAGATTTATTTATTTATTCAGCAAATTTATACAGCCAACCATCTCGCAAAAATGGGATTCTGGGTGGCTTACAAACATACTAACAATTAAAATCCCTTTAAAAAGAACCCCCAAAGATAAAGACAGAACAATCATCATTTAATTTCATATACAGGCAGTCCTCGACTTATGACCACAATTGAGTCCAAAATTTCCACACAGTTGCTCCAACACAGTTGTAAATGAATTTTGCCCCATTTTATGACCTTTCTTGCCACGGTTGTTAAGTGAATCAGTTGTTAAGTTAGTAACATGGTTATTAAGTGAATCTGGCTTCCCCATTGACTTTGCTTGTCAGAAGGTCGCAAAAGGGGTTCAGGTGACCCCAAGGACACTGCAGCCATCGTAAATACATGCCAGTTGCCAAGTGCTGAATTATGATCAGGTGACCAAGGGGGTGCTGCAAAGGTCATAGGTGTAAAAAACAGTCATAAGTCACTTTTTTCCTATGATGTTGTCGGAAGAAAAATCAGGTCCAGTTCCAAGCCGGGAATAAAATGGAGGCTGCTTAAGAAAGAAGGTCTGTTTATTGATGAGCAGAACCAGCAACTGCATGCAGTTCTGGAACAGCTGACAAATTGATTTGATGAGTACAAGGATTTTTATACAGTTTACAGCATTTTGTAATTTGGAGGCTTGCTTTGTGTGCTTTTGTTATTAGATTTGTTTAGCTTGTTTCACAAAGGCTAGCAATGGGTCTAAAATACTGGCTTCCTTGGGTTTTAATCCTGTCAAACAAATGTAATTAATTTTACCTCCTTATCTTTAGTCTGTCTATTACCTCCGTTGAGCCCTCTTTGTGAATCAACAGGCCTGATTCAATGTTTCCGCTTTCCGCAATAGCCAGAGGTTTCGTGAGTGAAACATTGTTTCTGTATTTCTTTTCCTGAGTTTTATTCTTGTGATTTGGGGCAGAGGTCTCCAATCTTTCCGGGCTCGAGGACCGGAGGGAAGGAGAGCAGCTTCAAAATTGGCGTGGCACTAGCAACCCCATTCATGCATGCGCCATGCACTGGCGTTGTGCACATGCACGAATGGCCATGCACCCCCACGGCGGCTAGCGGCCCATTCGTGCATGCGCAAATGGGCCACGCCAACCGCCTGGGCTAGCGGCGCATGCACAAACGGGCTGCGGACACCTACCCTGCGCTAGCATTCTCGTTCGCGCCTGCGCGCATGTGCAAACGGCCATGGGCGCTAGCGCAAGTGGGAGGAAATGCATGCCCACGTGTGCACGCACTGGTCAGCCATTTCCGCAGCCCGCTGGCCAAGAGCCCACGGCCTGGTCCCAGGCCACGGACCATAGGTTGGGACCCCTGATTTGAGGGGCGCATAGTAAAAAGGATTGGTATGTGTGTGCGTTCTTACCACAGTATTGTAACTTCAAGCGGTCCCTACATGTATGATTGCAAACTGAGGACTATGGGCAACCGTTTTGCAGTCTCGCCATGGAACTTTCAAGGTTGAGGGAAGAACGCCATTTTCAAGGCTTACAATATGGTTTTGATGTTCTGATGGTCGGGCACCCTCCATGATCATGTGACCGAACTTTGGTAACTCGGCAACATGGTTGCATTTACGGCTTTTTGCAGCATCCTGCAGTACACGTGACTGGGTTTTACAATGGTTTTACCCAAACCTGGCATTTCCAGGTTTCGACAAAACTATGCCCATAGCAAACCACTGGCTCGCTTTACGACCGTGACATTTGCCACAGAAAAGGTCAAGTCAGTGGCATGACTGACTTGTTTTACAACTATCACAACCTATGACCACAATGGAAAGGCTCCATCCGGGTCTTGAGGCCTACCCATATATGTTTGCAAAGTATCGTATTGCATTAATATATATGTATGCATGGCATTTTCTGATTATTGCACCCACATTTAAATTGGTCAGTCTGGAAAACACACACACACACACACACACACACACACACACACATACAACCAAAGGACTGGCATCCAGATGCAGGCACATCTACAAGTGGGGTTTACACCTCAATGACACAATGGTGTGACACTTTTCCTTGAGCCTTAGATGTCGATGCTTTCAAGATAAGGAGGAGCTTAACATATTGTCAGAATTTTGTATCTCGCACAGATCTATTCTCTTGACTCTGTCTGGTGGAACGTATTATTTTTCATCCTCTTTAATTCCAGAGGAATAACAGAATAACAGAGTTGGAAGGGACCTTGGAGATAATAATAATAATAATAATAATAATAATAATAATAATAATAATAATAATAATAATAATAATAATAATAATAATAATAATAATAATAATAATAATAATAATAATAATAATAATAATAATAAAGTTGGAAGGACCTTGGAGGTCATCGAGTCCAACCCCCTGCTCAGGCAGGAAACCCTATACCATTTCGGATAAATGGCTGTCCAGTCTCTTCTTAAAAACTTCCAGTGTTGGAGCATTCACCGCTTCTGGAGGCAGGTTGTTCCACTGGTTAATTGTTCTGTCAGGAAGTTTCTCCTCAGTTCCAGGTTGCTTCTCTCCTTGACTAGTTTCCATAGCAATAGCAATAGCACTTAGACTTATATACCACTTCAGAGTGCTTTACAGCCCTCTCTAAGCGGTTTACAGCATCAGCATATTTGCCCCCAACAATCTGGGTCCTCATTGTACTGACCTCAGAAGGACGGAAGGCTGAGTCAACCTTGAGCTAGTGAGAATCGAACTGCAGTACTGCATTTAACCACCGAGCACCAAGGATCAGTGGATCTTCTAGGACTAGTCCAACCCCCTGCTCAGGCATGAAACCCTATACCATTTCAGACAAATAGCTGTCCAGTCTCTTCTTAAAAACCACCAGTGTTGGAGCACTCACAACTTCTGGAGACAGGTCGTTCCACTGGTTGATTGTTTTGACTGTCAGGAAATTTCTCCTCAATTCCAGGTTGCTTCTCTCCTTGATTAGTTTCCATCCGTTGCTTCTTGTCCTGCCTTCAGGCGCTTTGGAGAATAACTTGAGCCCCTCTTCTTTGGGGCAGCCCCTCAAATACTGGAACCCTGCTATCCTGTCCCCCCTCGTCCTTCTCTTCATTAAACTAGACATACCCAATTCCTGCAACCGTTCTTCATATGTTTTAGCCTCCAGTCCCCTGATCATCTTTGTTGCTCTTCTCTGCACTCTTTCCAGAGTCTCAACATCTTTTTTTATATCGTGCAGACCAAAACTGGATGCGGTATTACAAATGTGGTCTTACCAAGGCGTTGTAATGTAATTAATTTTATTAATGTTTGTAAGGTGCATTAATTCAGTTGCATTGGTTTGGAGAATAAGGCTGGGGATTTAGAGGATTTATTAGAAGTCTGAATAATTTATGGCAATCATTTTCTTTGTGATGTGTTAATTGTTTATGCCCCCACTTTCTGTATTAAGATAGGGAGGCGTCTAGGGTTTTTAAAATCAGTACAGTGTAAACTCACCGCCAAAGCAAAGCCGTACACAGAAAGAACTGGTTCTTGGGACAAAGTTAACATCGGGGAGCCAAACTTTTGTGTCTATGAGTTTTTGACTGAGAATAAGTCAACTCTCAACCAACAAAACTGACTGTCTCTTATTGTCACAACACCATCAGTTAAAGGCCATAGCAGCTACTTGTGCACAACATGTTAAAGTTGGTTTATATCTCAACCTTAGCTAGGTGTGTGTTAGTTGAAGAAATTAGTATGCTTTTTGCATAAGCTGCAGGTACAGGTATGATGACCCTCCCCCAAATTAATAATAACAAAACATGTGCCATGTGACACACAGTTGTAATGATGTAAGTTATTGTTTGGTGTCTTGGTGGAACAATTTTGCCCTCCTTCTGTGCCCCCCCCAGGCCCCATGCTGTTAGCTTTGTTCCTGCATGAACCTAAGTTAGTTTATGGGTTCTGCCAATGCTAAGTTAAATTCAATTAAGTAAGTGGGGATGAAACTGCATTCAGTAACCAGGTTAAGGGTATTATGTGAATGTGATAAGAGTAACACAAGGGAAGAGAAGGGGAAAGGGAAGGAAAGGAAAAGAAAAAAGAAAAGAAAAGAAAAGAGAAAAGAAAGGGAAGGGAAGGGAAGGGAAGAAAAGGGAAGGGAAGGGAAGGGAAGGAAAGGAAAGGAAAGGAAGGAAGGGAAGGAAAGAAAAGGAAAAGAAAGGAAAGGGAAGGGAAGGAAAAGAAAAAAAGAAAAGAGAAAAGGAAGGGAAGGGAAGGGAAGGAAAGGAAAGGAAAGGAAAGGAAGGAAGGGAAGGAAAGAAAAGGAAAAGAAAGGGAAGGGAAGGGAAAGAAAAAAGAAAAGAAAAGAGAAAAGAAAGGGAAGGGAATGGAAGGGAAGGAAAGGGAAGGGAAGGGAAGAAAAGGGAAGGGAAGGGAAGGGAAAGAAAGGAAAGGAAAGGAAAGGAAAGGAAAGGAAAGGAAAGGAAAGGAAAGGAAAGGAAAGGAAAGGAAAGGAAAGGAAAGGAAAGGAAAGGAAAGGAAAGGAAAGGAAAGGAAAGGAAATTGAAGGGAAGGGAAGGGAAGGGAAGGAAGGAAGGAAGAAAAGGAAAAGAAAGGAAAGGAAGGAAGGGAAGGGAAAAGGAAAGAAGGAAAGGAAAGAAAAGGGAAAGAAAGGAAAGGAAAAAGGGAAGGAAGGGAAGGAAGGGAAGGAAAGGAAGGAAGGGAAAGGAAAGGAAAGGAAAGGAAAGGAAAGGAAAGGGAAGGGAAGGGAAGGGAAGGGAAGGGAAGGGAAGGGAAGGAAGGGAAGGAAAGGAAAGGAAAGGGAAGGGAAGGGAAGGAAAGGAAAGGAAAGGAAAGGAAGGGAAGGAAAGGAAAGGGAAGGGAAGGGAAGGGAAGGGAAGGGAAGGAAAGGGAAGGAAAGGAAGGGAAGGGAAGGAAAGGAAAGGAAAGGAAGGGAAGGGAAGGGAAGAAAAAGGAAAAGAAAGGAAGGAAAGGAAAGGGAAGGGAAGGGGAAGGGGAAGGGAAGGGAAGGGAAGGGGAAGGGAAGGGAAGGGAAGGGAAGAGAAGAGAAGGGAAGGGAAGGGAAGGGAAGGGAAGAGAAGGAAAGGGAAGGGAAGGGAAGAGAAGGAAAGGGAAGGGAAGGGGAAGGGAAGGGGAAGGGAAAGAAGGCAGAGAAATGAAAGGTTCTTTATAATTACAGATAAAATAAAGCAACCATATGAATATGTGCATGTGTACACACAAAGATGACACACACACACACAAATACACCCCCCCCCAACAGTATGATATCTACCAGGACCCCTGCTTCTTCACTCAACCTCATACAATAATACTATATTTTATTACACGGGGCCTCACATTTGAGAAAACAGATAAGCCCAAGCCGGACATCCCTGAGAGAGAAAAAAAAAACAATAGAGGTTATTTTCAGTTAATAAAAATAATCTCTTCCAGACTATTTCCTTCTTCCCCAAACCTTTAGCAGGGTTTCCCCTGCAGGCAATGAAACTGGTTTCCTCAGAGGGTGCTTCTCCCCTCTCCCCTCCCACCCCACCAGAGCAAAACCTGGATCAGTCCCCATTCTCTTCTCCTGCAAATAGGGAGGGGGGGGAGAAATGTATCTTCCAACTGCCAGGCTGAGGCTTCTGTTCCACACCTGTGCAAACCAGGCGAGACGAGATCAGACACAGTAAGGAAAAGAAGTTGAGATGAATCAAGTTTTCTTTTTTTCTTCCCCCTGCCCTCAAACAAAGTCTCTCCTGAAAACTTTTTTTGTTTTTAATCTCACCGGCAAGCGTCGGTGGTAATAAAGGAAGTGGAATCCAAATACTCCTGTGTTTTGTTTTTGTTTTTTGCACAAAATCTCTCTCTTTTCTCTCTCTTTCTCTCTCTTCTCTCTCTCTCTCTCTCTCTTTCTCTCTTTTCACTCTCTTTCTTTCTCTCTCTCTTCTCTCTCTCTCTTTTCTCTCTCTTCTCTTTCTTTCTCTCTCTTCTCTTTCTCTCTCTCTCTTCTCTTTCTCTCTCTTCTCTTTCTCTCTCTCTCTTCTCTTTCTCTCTCTTTCTTCTCTCTCTCTCTCTTCTCTCTCTTTCTCTCTGTCTCTGTCTCTGTCTCTCTCTCTCTCTCTCTGCTCCATCCCCACTGACTGATGGAGTCCGTAGCGCTCAGTCACATCAAGGTCAATAGGATGTAATTAGCAATAGGATTAAAAAAGATGCCCCACTCCAGGAGAGAACGACTCCTTGCACTAAGCTTTTTGCGAATGCATCTCACATCTCCGGCTTGTGTCTGGCTGAGGAGTGTGTGCGTTGTTCCAGCCGACACACATACAGTGCATCCTTCCAGCCTTGCTCTGTGAGTGGAACAGAAACAAGAAGAGGCCCCACAGCCAAGTCCGGCTTGCTTGACTCAGAGACCAAAAAAAAAAAGAAAAAAAGAAAAAAAGGCCTCAGAAGACAACTTTCCACGGATCCTCGCTGCATCTCGTGCCGGAGATCTGAAGCAACTTACTCTGAGCATCTTCGCCGGTGCTGCTGCTGAGCACACACCGCAGCTGTCTGGAACGGTGGAGCAACCCACGTCTCCAGGTACATCGCAACCTTGCTTGTTTTGCCTCCGTCCTGTTGAACGTTGGCGGATGCTTGCTTAGCGGAAGGCAATTGTTTCAAGCCCCAGCTCTGCTGCAGATGCCGGAGTGGGTTTGTGCAGGGAGAAGGTGTGCATTTCGCAAGTCATCGCAACCCGAAATAAATGCCAGGTATCCTTTTTTTTTTTTTTTTTTTTTGAAACCGTGGCATCGTCGGGGCTGTGAGGTGACCAGTCTCACTGCACGGGCAATGCGCTCAAGCCGAGGTCGCTGATCCAGGTGGCTTAATGAGTTGCAGGTAATCCTTGAGAGAATAAAACAAGAGGTGGACTTCCGATCGGTTGCTAAATTTATTGGCAGGCGGGTTGTCATTAATCATTGTGCTTGTGAAAAGTCTTCCCGATGTGCCGGGATTAGTTGTGCCTGACAGAAAGGCTTGGGAGTCATCCGCAGAGTTTCCCATCAACTTTGAGCATATGAAGCGCTCCCAAGACGCTTGGCAGGCAGACAGACGTAAGAAGGGGGCGAGGTGAAGCATAGGTAGTCCTCGACTTACGGCCACAACGGAGCCCCAAATTTCTGTCGCTAAGTGAGACACGGGTTAAGTGAATTTTGCTTAATTTTCCTTGCCACAGTTGTTAAAGGAATCGCTGCAGCTGTGAAGTTAGTCACAGGGTTGTGAATTGAATCTGGCTTCCCCCGTTGACCTGGCTTGTCAGATGGTCGCAAAAGGGGATCACAGGACCCCAAGACACTGTGCAACCGTCATAAATATGAGCCAGTGGTCAAGCGTTCTGAATTTTGATCACCTGACCAGGGGGATGCAGCGACGGTCGTAAGTGTGAAAAACGGTCATGGGTCGTCTTTTTCAGAGCCAATGTAACTTTGAACGGTCACTGAACAAATTGTTGTAAACCGAGGACTAACCTGTTCTGAAATCGAATCAGGATGTGGCGTGAGATCAAGAGAAAATCCCTGGAAGGAAGGGTTGAAATCAACCTTGGCAACTTTAAGATTTGGGAGACTTGGATTCCCCAGCCAGTCAAGTCCACTTGCGGACTTGGATTCCCAGAATTCTCCAGGGGAATCCTGGGAGCTGAAGTCCCTAAGTCTTAAAGTTGCCAAGATCGGACACCCCGGGTTTAAATGTGAAACACTAAATTATTAAAAGTTCAAAATGGTGCAGTGCCCTCCAAGGTCTTGATGGAAAGCAACAAAGCACATTTTTTGCATATTGTGGGGCGGAAAGCTACAAAACTCTCCTTTTTCATAAGGGACATCAGTGCAGCTAATTCCTAAATCGTTAGGAAAGCCTGTGCACGTGGAGGGTTAAACGAGGACATCAATATTTGGAACTTGATGTCTTGCAAAAGGACTTGGGACTACAGTTCCCAGACTTCTCCAGGTAATCCAGAGTTTTATAATCCTAAAATGTCTAGAATGGCAGCCAGTTGACAAGGTCAGAATAATATTTCTGTGTTCAAACCATAAGTCAGATTGCGTTTGCTTGCTTTTGGTCACCCAGATGGCCGAGATAGGAACCCAGCCATTATGTCTTGCAAGCGACCGCTGGTCGCTAAGTATGTTCTGTGTACCTCCAGCCAATTACGGTTTATTCAGCAACCTGTCAGCAAATTTGTGCTTAGCTTGTTGTGCGAATCCAGCTAATAAATCTGTGTTGACAACTATTGGTTCCTCTTTGCTACCGTTCTACCATAAAATAAAGCCAGCTAGAATCACCAGCCTTCAGCAAAAATTGACTAGGAGAGGGATAAGCAGAGAATTCCATCTGTCTTGCAGATTTCTGGGTTTGGGTGCTGTCTCAAACAGCCGGATTCATTCTTTAGTGAAGGCAGAAAAATTAAGTCAGGTTTTGTGTCTCTTCCAGAAATCCACCCACAAGCAATTGGGAGGGGTGGTTTTTTTTTTTTTTTTTGCTTGTCTACTCTGCAAACGAAGGCAAATTCTTTGCAATTCATATAATCAGCCAGTCCATAATACTCTAAATACCCAGAAAGTCAATCCACCAAATCTTGATGTGGGACAGGCCTCTTGGATTCCAACTGAACTCAGTGGAATAGGACTGCTTGACAGTCAAATGTTTCTTGAGTTTTATGATGGTGTTGATGTGTGTTTATTTGTGGCAGAAGCATCACAATTAAAAGCTGTACTCTAGCATTTGAGGGGTTGCCACAAAGAAGAGGGGGTCAACTTATTTTCCAAAGCACCAGAAGACCAGACAAGAAACAATGGATGGAAACTAATCAAGGAGAGAAGCAGCCTGGAATTAAGGAGAAACTTCCTAACAGTGAGGACAATTAACCAGTGGAACTGCTTGCCTCCAGAAATCGTGGGCGCTCCATCACTAGAGGTTTTTAAGAAAAGACTGGACAGTCACTTATCTGAAATGGGATAGGATCTCCTGCTTGAACAGGGGGTTGGACTAGAAGACCTCCAAGGTCCCTTCCAGCTCTATTCTGATTGATTGAAAATAATACTATATGACAAAAAAATTAAAGTATAAAAGACAAGATTAAAATATATACAAATTAAACAAATCTTGCCCAGAAACTAGCAACATTAATTGCATTCTGTCACACTGCCATGAGGTATCCTCAAATATACACTGATCGGGACATAAAGGACTGGTATACATGTGTGTTGTTGTGTGCAGGTCACCACAATCGCAAAATAACAAAAGCCACCAGATCACTCCATTTGTTTAGAGTGTCTCTGGATCTTGTTGTACCAAAATGTTGGTGATGCTGTTGATGGTAAAGAGGAAGATGAGGATCATCTGAAGGTGTTATGGTGGGGGATGTTCTCCAGGGGGAAACCATGCAGGATTATTATAGGATGTAGAAGGTTAGACTGAACCTCAGTCGTCCCAGAAAAATTTCAGACCCACAATGAAGAAATAACTTTCCATTTAAGGCAATTTTGTTTTCCCCCTCAGCAATCTTAGAGCCTGAAATTATAAGTGTTATACCTGTGATAGCAACAATTCAACTCATGGCTGAGTGCCGTTTCAAGCCATGGATTTGAATTGATTTAATAATAATAATAATAAAGTTGGAAGGGACCTTGGAGGTCATCGAGTCCAACCCCCTGCTCAGGCAGGAAACCCTATACCATTTCGGACAAATGGCTGTCCAGTCTCTTCTTAAAAACTTCCAGTGTTGGAGCATTCACCGCTTCTGGAGGCAGGTTGTCCCACTGGTTAATTGTTCTAACTGTCAGGAAGTTTCTCCTCAGTTCTAGGTTGCTTCTCTCCTTGATCGTTTCATCCATTACTTCTTGTCCTGCCCTCAGGCACCTTGGAGAATAGCTTGACTCCCTCTTCTTTGTGGCAGCCCCTGAAGATATGGAATACTGCTATCATGTCATCCTAGGCCTTTTTCATTAAACTAGACAACCCAATTCCAGCAAACGTTCCTGATATGCTTAGCCTCCAGCCCATAATCATCTTGTGCCCTTCTCTGCACTCTTTCTAGAGTCTCAACATCTTTTTTACATCGTGGTGACCAAAACTGGATGCAGTATTCCAAGTGTGGCCTTAAAGGCATTGTAAAGTGGTATTAATACTTCACGTGATCTTGATTCTATCCCTCTGTTAATGCAGCCAGCACTGGTTGGCTTTTTTGGCAGCTGCAGCACACGGTGGCTCCTATTAAGTGATTGTCACTAGGAATCGAGAGCTCCCTCTCACAGTGCTACTATTGGAAAGTACCCCTATACTATACTGTACATTTGGTTTTTCTTGCTAAATGTAGAACTACTTTTTCACATTGAATTCTTGTTAGATAGTGCCCAGTGTTAAGTCTGTCCAGGTCCTCCTGTATCTTAAAGCCTGTCTTCTGGAGTGTTGGCTATTCCTGCCAGCTTGGTGTCATCCGCAAATTTGATGAGTTCCCCATCTATCCCTTCGTCCAAATCGTTGATGAAGATGTTGAAGAGCACTGGCCCCAGAACAGAGCCCTGGGGCACCCCACTGCACACTTCCCTCCATGTAGATGCGGTTCCATTGAGAACCAAGTGCCTTTGAAGTGGTGGAATTCAACATTCAAATCTGAAGACGGTTGTAAAACGTTCCCGAGTTTAAAGCTCTCTGGTATTTTGCTAAACAAACAAACAAACAAACAAACAAACAAACAAACAAACAAACAAACAAACAAGTAAATAAATAAATAAATAAATAAATAAATAAATAAATAAATAAATAAATAAATAAATAAATAAATAAATAAATAAATAAATAAATAAATAAATATTTGGGGATTCTCTTAAAATATTCCTCGCAAGTTGAATTTCTCCTTGCTAATAATGTGTCTCGAGTAGATTAGGACGATCAACTAGTTAATCCAAATCATTTATGCCGAATCAGTGTTGAAAGTTTTGGCGTGAACGCTGCACATTGATCAAATTCCTTTTGTTCTACAGCTACATTCTGTCAAAGGAAGAGTCATTTTGTCTGCTTTTGATCTTACGGACCACAGCTGCCCTTCGGTTTATTGTATGCCCCGCACAGCTTTGTCAAAAGAGAGACAGAGAGAGAGAGACTTGTTCAGAGAACTATAACAGAAAACATTTGTTATGGGGCAGTTTGTTGTATTCTGCAACACGAAGAGCTGATGTGTCATTTAGGGGTTTCATAGCTGAAACTGTTTGCTTAACGGTCTTTGATGGCTGGAGGCTATTTAAGTCAAAACTCCCCTGTCCCGTGGGTTGCTACAGGATCGTCTTTTTTGGTGTGATATTTTCAACCATGAATTATATTTAATTGATTAAATGATATAAAAAAGATGTTGAGACTTTGGAAAGAGTGCAGGGAAGAGCAACAAAAATGATTAGGGGACTGGAGGCTAAAACATACGAAGAACGGTGGCAGGAATTGGGTATGTCTAGTTTAATGATAAGAAGGACCTGGGGGTGACATGATAGCAGTCTCCCAATATTTGAGGGTCTGTCACAAAGAAGAAGGGGTCAAGCTTGTCAAGGTATTGATTTAACAGCTAACCAGCTTATGTAATGTAAGATGTAATGATGGAAATGACTCAGCAGGGTCTGTGTCTCTTTAAGAGCCTTTGTATAAAGGGAAGACTCTGCTGATGTGTTCTCTCTCTTCCATTTCCTGCTGTAACAATGAGGAGGAGATCAACCTATTCTCCAAAGCACTTTAAGGCAGAACAAGAAGCAACGGATGGAAACTAATCAAGGAAAGAACCAACCTGGAACTAAGGAGAAATTTCTGGACAGTTAGAACAATTCATCAGTAGAACGACCTGCCTCCAGAAGTTGTGAATGCTCCAACACTGGAAGTTTTTAAGAAGAGATTGAACAGCCATTTGTCTGAAATGGTTTAGGGTCTCCTCCTTGAGTAGGGAGACTAGAAGACCTCCAAGGTCCCTTCCAACCCCATTATTCTCTTATTGTGATTGTAAACGTAATAATGTAAACTTAAATAAAATGTGGAGATTTTTTTCCTAACCATAGATATCTTTTTTATAGCACGGTGACCAAAACTGGGTGCAGTATTCCAAGTGTGGTCATACTGAACTCATATGACTATACTTGGAATACTGCATCCAGTTTTGGCCACCATGATCTAAAAAAGATGTTGAGACCTTAGAAAGAGTGCAGAGAAGAGCAACAGAGATGTTTAACGGTCTGGAGGCTAATTCCCGTAGCTTAAGGGAATTAATCATGTCAAGTCTAACGAAAAGAAGGATTGGGGTGAGATGGTAGCACTCTTCCAATATTTGAGAAGCAGTCACAGAATAGATGGGGTCAACCTCTTCTCCAAAGCTCATGAAGGCAGGACAAGAAGCAATGGATGGAAACTAATCAAAGAGCGATCCAACCGAGAATTAAGGAGAAATTTCCCATCAGTGAGAACAATTATTCAGCTTATCTCCAGAAATTGTGGGTGCTCCATAATTGGAGGTTTTTAAGAAGAGACTGGATAGATATTTGTCCAGAAAGGTCTCCTGTTTGAACTGGAGGTCCTTTAAGGTTCCTTCTAACTATGTTATTTTGTATTCTATATTTTTTTCCCTGAATTCCACTATTGTTATTTTTTTTATTAAAAAACTGCCACTTTTAGCACAGTAGAGCCCCCAAATTTTGTGTCTTCTTGTCCTTAGCATCTATCTTGGGTGCTTATTGTTAGCTTCATCCTTAAATGATTTTTCCATGCTGCGTTGAATGTTCTGAACTTCTTTAACAGCATCTTCCCGGCAGCTGTGAGAGATGTCTCAAGTCTGGATAGATAAGGTGTACATTATTTCAGATCATCCCTTGGAGTTGATACTTCAGATCTGGCAAGGGAGAGCTTCACTAGACAGAGTTGATCCTTTGTCAGGAAAACGTATTCTTCTCTAGAGTGGCCAATTCGGTCCTCATCTGTGCTTCCCACTCAAGTTTGCTAGAACAAACCTGAAATTGTAAACCCATGTTGTTTAAAGGAAGGGGGGGGGAAATCCCAAAAGAAATAGCAAAACACAAACAGGTGTGTCATTCGAGACAGTTCTCTATTTATACTCTGCCTATAATTTTTCCAAAATAGCCAAAGGTTAGAAATAAGCGGTAGAACTGGCATTTGGGTATCCCTGTCTCCCTTTCTTTTCCCTTCCCCTCCCCCTCCTGTCTCCTCTCCTCTCCCTTCCTCTGCTCCCCTCCTCTACCCTCCCCTCCTCCCTTCCACTCTCCTTTCCCCCCCTCCCCTCCC